>JAXIVJ010004624.1:0-81218 GCA_036785665.1 Chirona hameri
CGGAAGAGGGGACCTCTACAGGTCGGCAGGACTCTCTAAATGCCGGCAGAGGCCCTGTACAGATTGGCAGGGCGATCTACAGATGGGCAGGGCCCTCTAAAGGCCGGCAGAGGGCCCTCTCCAGATCGGCAGGAACCCTCTACAGATCAGCAGGGCCCTATATAGGCCGGCAGAGGGGCCTCTAAAACCGACAGGGCCCTCTATATGCCGGCAAGGGGCCATCTGCAAATCGGCAGGGCCCTTTAAAAGCTGGTAGAGGGCCCTCTCCACACTCTCTGGGGCTCTTTTGTACGTATTTACATATACATGTCTTTAACAGACAAGCAAGTGCTGTTATTTATTCGTGTTACGATTTTTAGGTTCGTGGGCGTTCTTTTATTCGAAATAAGGCGTTTTGGTGTGCGCCTGAAACCATCCAAAACACCGGGGACTTCGGCCCCAGGGGGCCCTCGTTCCGGTCGCCATAGGGGCCTGCCTGGCCTTCGGGGGGGGGGTGGAACATGACCCTCTCCCCCCCCCCCTTGCCTACGCCCTTGCTCATGTATACTATATAATGTATTTAGCCTTACTTTATAACATCTATTCAAAGAAAATTCAAAGAAAAGCTAAAAATCACCTGAAATGAAAATTTGGAGGAACACATGTGTTCCGTAGCTCAAATGGCATTGGAGCGCCACTGAGTAATATTTTCCGGTGGTGGCAAGCTGCTACTACCGGACAATATTAGAGGTGTACAGCCGGGCGGCTAAACCGCGGTTGACCGCGGTTACGGGCGGTTACCGTTGCTTTTTCCGCTCAAGGTCACGGTTACGGGCGGTTACGGTTGCAACGAGGTTACGGTTACGGTTGCACGAGGTTACGGTTGCGGTGATTTTATTCCGTGGCTGAATTTGACGTTAACATTAAGAATATAAACAATACAGACGACATTGCGTAGACCTCGCAGAAAAGATTCTGCCACGCATTAAATATATAATTTCCGTTCAATCGACCAGACATCAACACAGAAACTACGCGGGCAACGGCATGGAAGCTACACGAAAGTTATGTTACCAAGATTATTATCACATTTTTTTGTGAGTACCTATTTGAGTTTTTGTGTTCCTGAACACTCAACAGGTACGTTTGTTACGTTTTGAAAAGTAAAAGCATTATTGGTACATGCGGATTGCGGTTACAGGCGGTTACAAAATAGTTCGCTGCGGTTACGGGCGGTTACGGATTTGAGTCTTACGGTTACGGGGCAGTTGCGGATTTGAGCCTTACTGTTACGGGCGGTTGCGGATGTGAGCCCTACGGTTACGGGCGGTTACGGATTCGATCCCCCACGGTTACGGGCACGGTTGCGTGTTGCATTTTTTTTAACCGTGTACATACACCTCTAGTGCCAAGTAGAGTAGCAGATCTTCAAATGGAGGTCAAACTTCATAACTCTGCTCGTCAGGTCAGGGTCACGACTGCCAGCCGCAGGTCCTCCATCAGCAGCTCTCATCCAGCTCCGTTTTACAGCTGACCTCGGATATGTGCCCCCTCCGGCGCCGCAGGCATCGTCGGCTGCGGGTCGGCAGCGGGGGACTGCGTGAGCTGCCGGTCGGTGGGGTCGGGTGGGGTGGGGTGGGGGTGGGGCGGGGCGGGGCGGGGCGGGGCGGGGGCGGGGCGGGGCGGGGCGGGACGGGGCGGGGCGGGGCGGGGCGGGCGGGGCGGGGGCGGGGGGAGAGGGCATGGCGGCCAGGCCGCGCCGGCGCCCTGGCCCCGGACCGTAGGAATTTTCCACCGGTGGTATCGACCGACGTCGAGACGACGTCAGCTGGCGAGGGGGGAGCGTCGGTGGGGGGGGGGGGTGCGGACTGGACTGACACGCCGGTCAGACCGCGCCGCCACCTCAGACCGCGCCGGGGGAGCTGAGCAGGGAGGTGTCGCGGCTACCTGTTCCGGAGACTAGTGCCGAGCACCGTTATCCAGCGACTGCAGACACCGCTGCTGCTGCTGCAAAACACCGCCGCAGAGCCCAGTATGGTCATCAAGGAAACGGCGCCTAGTCTGGTGAGTGTTCATGGTCTTGACTTGGCCCTCGGTCCCCCTTGCTCTTGAGTTCCAGAAACGGGAAGTTCGCTGATTCAACCCCGTGTGCATGTACGATAGATGAAGTTAAGTGCTAAAATACTGGTCAAAAGGTGGAATGTACGATGCAACGTCGTTTACTTGGCTTAATGGTGAAAAAGTGAGCCTTTGAAACTCCCGATGGTTGATGGAACAAGGTCCTCGTGAAATGTGTTGACGGCGAAGGTGGAGCTGCAGATATGCCGCTTTTCTCAACCATTTTGTGTGTACTGATCTAGTGGACTATGTTATAATATACACATAATAATATACCTCATATTTCATTTCATTTCATTGCATACTGATCAAAACACAAATAACTATTTTCAGTGGATGGCGAAGGCAGCAATTAGTTTTATATATTCATCACAACGTCACAACAGTTTTTTAATCTTCTATTATTATATTTGTATTATGTTTTGTGTGTGAAGTGAATTATTTTTCAACTATTTTAAGATCATCATGTTCGATACTGGAACACTGTTACCTTCCACCAGAAGTCATCGGCTCCTTGTTGAGTTCCATGAATCATCTCGTGTTTTGTGCTCGCTTCCGTTGTGTTCTGCGCGGGGCCTGTGTGATCAATAGCGTCGCCCACGCCTGCGCGGCCCGCTGTCTGACCGACCAAAGTCGCGTCGGGCTGCACATCGACACGGTGCTATATATATTGAGCGGCTAGCACGGGCGAACTCCGCCGGCTGGCTGCTCAAGCCCACCGCAGCCCAGACAGCCAGACTGGGGTCGATACCGGGCACAGTGTGTCGCCAGGGGTGCAGCCCGGGCCCAGAGAGATCGATCTACCTGCCCCTGCTCCGCTGATTAGCATACATACAACCCAACACAACACAACACAACACAACACAACACAAACACAACACAACACAACACAACACACAACACACAACACAACACAAACACAACACACAAACACAACACAACACAACACAACACACGCTGCTCAACACAGGATAACACAACACACGCTGCTCAACACAAACACAACACACGCTGCTCAACACAACACAAACACACGCTGCTCAACACAACACAACACACGCTGCTCAACACAACACAACACTACGCTGCTCAACACAACACAACACACGCTGCTCAAACACAACACAACACACGCTGCTCAACACAACACAACACACGCTGCTCTAACACAACACAAACAACACACACACGCTGCTCAACACAACACAACACACGCTGCTCAACACAACACAACACAACACAACCCCACGCTGCTCAACACAACAAAAACACAACACACGCTGCTCAACACAACACAACACACGCTGCTCAACACACGCTGCTCAACACTGCATAATTCGGACACAGCACCACCCTTCAAAAACCCAACCCTACAACAATTCGATACAATACGACACATAACATTGCAATGCAACACCAATACAACACAATAAAACGCGATGCAGCGCAATATATCACGACGCAACCCTACACAGCATAACGCAACACAACACTACATAATACAGCATAACGCAACACAACACTGCGCAACACTGCATAACGCAACACAACACTACATAACACAGCATAACGCAACACAACACTACACAACACTGTATAACGCAACACAACACTACATAACACTGTATAACGCAAACACAACACTACATATCACTGTATAACGCAGCACAACACTGCGCAACACTGCGCAACACAACACTACATAACAGCATAACGCAACACAACACTACACAACACTACATAACACTGCGCAACACAACACTACATAACACAGCATAACGCAACACAACACTACACAACACTGCATAACGCAACACAACACTACACAATACTGCATAACGCAACACAACACTACATAACACAGCATAAACGCAACACAACACTACACAACACTGCATAACGCAACACAACACTACATAACACAGCATAACGCAACACAACACTACATAACACTGCGTAACGCAACACAACACTACACAATACTGCATAACGCAACACAACACTACATAATACAGCATAACGCAACACAACACTACATAATACAGCATAACGCAACACAACACTATATAACACAGGATAACGCAACACAACACCTACATAACACTGTATAACGCAACACAACACTACATATCACTTGCATAACGCAACACAACACTACACAACACTGCGCAGCACAACACTACACAGCATAACGCAACACAACACTACATAACACTGTATAACGCAACACGACACTTACATATCACTGCATAACGCAGCACAACACTGCACAACACTGCGCAACACAACACTACACAGCATAACGCAACACAACACTACACAACACTACATAACACTGCGCCAACACAACACTACATAACACTGCATAACGCAACACAACACTACACAACACTGCGCAGCACAACACTGCACAACACTGCGCATCACAACACTACATAGTATAACGCAACACACAACACTACATAATACAGCATAACGCAACACAACACTACAATAATACAGCATAACGCAACACAACACTACATAACACAGGATAACGCAACACAACACTACATAACACTGTATAACGCAACACAACACTACATATCACTGCATAACGCAACACAACACTACACAACACTGCGCAGCACAACACTACACAGCATAACGCAACACAACACTACATAACACTGTATAACGCAACACGACACTACATATCACTGCATAACGCAGCACAACACTGCACAACACTGCGCAAACACAAACACTATAACAGCATAACGCAACACAACACTACACAACACTACATAACACTGCGCAACACAACACTACATAACACTGCATAACGCAACACAACACTACACAACACTGCGCAGCACAACACTGCACAACAACTGCGCATCACAACACTACATAGTATAACGCAACACAACACTACATAACACTGCGCAACACACACCACTACATAACACAGCATAACGCACAACAACACCTACATAACACTGCATGACGCAATACCACACAACACAACTCAACACATCGCAGGACACAATCACGCATACCATAGCCCAACACAACATTGCATGGCACAACACAACACAATACAGCACGATATAACATATTGCAACACAACAGCACGATATAAACATATTGCAACACAACAGCACGATATAACATATTGTAACACAACACAACCCTGCACAACATAACGCAGCACATGACAAACACCACAGAATATTGCGCAACACAACAGAGGCAAACACTCCTCAGTACAACGCAATGCAGCACAACATATCGCAACGCAATACAAAACACATACGCGAATATAACGAACACAACACACTTACCACATGCGCATTGCGCATTCACCCTACACTAGGGTGTTCCAAACAAGAACACAATTGTTGAAAAGTATTGGTGCTCAGGGCTGATGTGGTTATCCGAGACCTGGCGAGTTGAACGGTGTCATTTTGATAAATATTGGAGTTGGTTTAGGGGTTCCTCAAAAGTCTTTAAGTTAAGCTTTAAGTTTCACCCCAAACTTATAGCCTTTTGAGGAACCCCTAGACTAACTCCAATATGGAAAAAAATGACACCGTCCAACTCGCCAGGTCTCGGAGAACCACATTAGCCATGAGCACCAATACTTTTCAACAATTCTGTTCTTTTGGGACACCCTACCTTAGACACATATTCTGTTTCACTGCCGATGAAGAGAATGCAAATTTCTGCAACGTAGTGAAATACGAGTCGGGTCGGCCTCTCAGCTGGTGCGTCACAGCCGTGAAAGAGAATATGCCATTGGCTACACGGCATTTGCAGCCACTCTACCGTCACTGGCGGATCTAGGGTTCGAAAATGGGGGGGGGCTAAAATTTCACCCCGCTACATCAGCGAAAAGTTGTTGACCCGGGGGGGGGGTCCTCAAAGCGAAAGTCATTGACCGGAGGGGATTTTTCTTCTTCCTAATTATCACTTCTTACAGCCAATCCAAGAACAAGCGGGGCGGGGGACATTCTTGTGTAGAATGCCCGCCATTTTCATGTGGGGGCATTTGCCTCTAATGCCCCCCCCCCCCCACCCCCTGGATCCGACAGTGGTAAAAAACAGACAAACCATATTTTACCTCTTCTGTCGCTTTCAAACATTTGTGTAGCTGAGTTAATACTGAGTCTGATCTTGACTAGTTGGAAATGCTAACAATTGTGGACCTCTACTCATAACACCCATAAATATACCGGGATAGGTACCTAAGAATGGTGCAAAATGGGTGTCAGATTTGAAATTGGTACCTGAAATTACTTGAGTCTGGATATGACCTGAGGCCAAAGTAGCCATGCCAAGCTATAGTAATGTAAAATGACCTTGACAATGAAAAATATTAACTTTACCTACAATTCACAAAGTGTGAATTTGTATTTGGCTACATGTTTACAGGGAAAAGG
This sequence comes from Chirona hameri, assembly GCA_036785665.1. NCBI lineage: Eukaryota > Metazoa > Arthropoda > Thecostraca > Balanomorpha > Balanidae > Chirona > Chirona hameri. Next base: position 6,522 of record JAXIVJ010004624.1, read on the forward strand.
AAAACAACGAGACCAAAGTCCCAGTCACAATTCCTCAAATACTGTCGAAATACGTTCCACGCACGCGCTATAACAGCGCTATAACATCTGGCGCCAAAACGCGACGTTTTTTTTAACTTACGTTGGTTGTAGGAATCGCTCCAGATAAAAAATAGCGCCGGACGCGCCACGCATATTTGGAAATGTCGAATACAAAGTCAAGACCCATCATACTTGGGACAGTGGCGTACCGAGTATCAGGTCATGCAGGTCATGACCTGGTGCTTTGGACCCGAGGCGCTCATGCAAAGCTGGCGCCCCTCCGATCAGTCACGACACCCCTCTGGCCAGTGACGGCCCCACTCCGGCCAGTGACGGCACTCTTGCGGTCAGTGACGGCGCCCCCGGCCAGTGAGGGCGTCCCCTGCCATAGACAGCGCCTCTCCAGCCCGTGACAGCGCCCCTCCAGCCAGTGACGGCGTCCCTTCCAGCCAGTGAAGGCGCCCTTCCGACCAGTGACGGCGCCCCTCCGGCCAGTGACCACGCCCTTCTGGAGAGTGACGGCGCCTCTCCGGCTAGTGACGGCGCCCCTCCGGCGAGTGACGGCGCCCCTCCAACTAGTGACTGCCCCTCTTCGGCGAGTGACGGCGCCCATCCCCGGCCAGTGACTCCCTTCCGCACGGTGCAGAAGGAGAGGCGCCCCCCCCCCCCCCCCTGCAAAATTTCGCCAATATTGGTGGCGCCCCTGTCGATCGGGTGGCGCCCCTCAAGTCAATGACCTGGTCCTTTTTAATTTCTACGTACGCCACTGCTTCGGGAGCTATAAGTCGGTCAACACTCAAGATATTGCTATAACATTTGGTTTGGGCATCGTCCATACTTGGTTCTCCAATATATATTCCGGCTTGTTCATGTGATTTGGCATTTTATATGATTTTATGAAGAAGACAAGATTTGGAGAGAGAAAAAAATCCACAAAATCAAAATGTCCAAACATATTGGAAAACCGGAATATGTATTGAAGAACGAAGTATAGACAATACCCAAACCGAATGTCAAAGCAATATCTTTAGGTTTGGCTGACTTATGGCTACTTAAGTATGATGGGTCTGGATTTTGTATTCGACATTTTCAAATATGCACGCTCCACTTTCCCTCCTGCTACCAAAATGCTATTAAATGGAGGGACCGCGAACGATAAAAAATACTATTTTTTGTTGTTCGCAAAAAGTTATTTTCGCAGTCAGTACCTATTTTTCGTCGCCAGTTTCAGTGGATTTTTTTTTTGGGGGGGGGGCTAATTGCTATTGCCGCCCCGTCGAGCGTGGGATGGGGGGCTTTTTCCCCGACCGCCCCCCTGGATCCGCCAGTGTCTACCGTGTGATGGAAGTAATGTCCTCCCGCCTCAATGTCGTACTGATTTATTTGTAGACGATTTCACCTAAATCAGACCATTCTGCTTGTGCACCGAACAGTTTCAAGTTCTCTGCATTTACACTTTAAAAGTAAAACGCATATGAGAACTTAAATGTATTCTCTAATAATAATAATTCAGACTTCATCATGCACAAATTGAATTAATGCAACGCCGTGATCCCTACCTAATAACCGTACCTCAAATTTTCCCTTTTTAAACTCAACCCCTAAAATGTTCCAGGCAACTTAACTTACGCTTACGGGAAGCTCTGATCATTCTAAGTTCTTCATGCGCAATATTTGTTTCTTAGAATCTTGTCAGTATTAAAACTGGAAACCGTCTTGAAACTCGGTCGACGCATCACTGCGTGGTATTGGCCCAGGACCAGAGGTTCGCCGAATCGTGAGTGGACGGAAATGAGGCTGTGGCTGTTTATATAGTGACGCCATCTCGCGGTGCGTTCGGCTGTGAGTCATCAGCCGTCAAGTGTGTTTGTTGGCGCAATGGCAGCACCTTACACAAACCCATGTGAACCGCTAGTGATGAATGACTGATGCCCGCCATTTGCGTTAATGAATGCCTTGCATGCCTAATGAAGTCATGGAGGGCAGTAGCCAGCCGGTCAGTGCGCTAGTCGATCGTTTGTCCTGTTGGTCGCTCGGTTGGTTGGTAGTTCCGTCGATCGGTCTGTTGCTTCAGGTTGATAGGTCGGTCGGCTTGGTCGCCGGTTGATTGGTTAGTCTGTCAGTCGATTAGTCTTTCGATCCGTCGTCCAATACATCGGTCGGTCGGTCCGTTATTCAAATCCATTCGTTTGCCCTTCCTTCTTTCCGTCCTTCTGTCGTTCCATCCATCCGTCCATCCTTACATCAGTCCGTCCGTCCGTCCGTCCGTCCGTCCGTCCGTCCGTCCGTCCGTCCGTCCGTCCGTCCGTCCGTCCGTCCGTCCGTCCGTCCGTTCGTTCGTCCATCCGTCCATCCGTCCATTCGTCCATTCGTCCATTCGTCCATTCGTCCATTCGTCCATTCGTCCATTCGTCCATTCGTCCATTCGTCCATTCGTCCATTCGTCCATTCGTCCATTCGTCCGTCCGTCCGTCCGTCACGACCTCTCCAGAGGTCTCCTGGAGGTCAGACGTCCCGGTGCCAGGCGACAGTTTTGTCCCGCCTGAACACGATCTCTGGGGGTGGCGTCTGCATTCTGCAGCCGTCAGGGATCAGGTATCGTGATCCGTGACATCCGCCCAGACCCCGGCCACGGCCCCCCTGGAGGGCCCTGCACCGCCCTGCACCGGCATCGAACCTCCTCAGAGACACCGGCGCTCTGTCGGTCTCGGTCGCATGGGGACAGTCCGGCTGGTGGTCGGGGTATAATGTGTATGCATTCCGCAGAATACCACTCAGAAGATCTCCTAGCAACTGATGCGACAGTCTCGGCTTCAGTAGCTCGGTGTCAGTGGCAGAAACAGTGGCGGCAGATTCCGGGAGGCAGGGTGCTTATTTAGTAGGGCGGTTAATTTTTACACGAATGTTAAATTTTCTTGGTGGCACACTTTTTTCCCTGTTATTTCGACTACGCTGAGTCCAATGGTATCAACAATTTTGAAATAAAAATAATATTTAGGGGTCACGAAAAATCGCCGAAAATTCCATGTTTTGCTATAAATGCCCTAAAGTCGCCTATCCTGTCTTCGTGATTTTACGAAACGAATTAAAAATATTCCTTGTGGCATACTGTTGTCCTGTTATTTAGAGTTTAGACTATGGTGATTCCAGTGATATTTTTTTTAATCGGAAGATATTTAGGGGTCGCAAAAAACGTTAAACATTTCAGCTTTTTCTTGAAATACCCCAAAATCGCCCATTTCGTAACCGCGGTTTCACGACACGAATATAATATTTTCGACATGGCACACTTCTTCCTAGTTAATAGGATTGTGCTTATTCCAAATATAGCAATACATTTTGTAATAATAAAACAAGTATTTAGGGTGGAAAAATCGCCAAATATTTGACACTTTTCTATAACCATCCCAATATCACTTATTTTGTCCCGGCGATATTACATGCCTGCACTTATTTGGTTCTTCCGGAAATATAAATTAGATATAATTAAACGGATACAGCATAATCTTTATGTATTTCCCTTTTACTTAATACGTTGCATGGCTATTTTGTCTTGTATAGGTATGTTTAGTTCTTTGGGACTCCATCACGACGCATAACCCTTACCGACACAAGTGGCTTTCTAAAGAGTTTGTCGTATTAAGACAAAGGAAATTGTAACTTATAAGTAAAACATCAGTCGTCGTGGCCTTGCATGTTTCAACACATAGCCTCTTGACTAACAGTTTCCTCCCAAAATGACTTCGAATTGAAGTGATGTACCATGCACACGTCTTACATACTCTTACAGGCCCGCATTAGGGTTGACGTCTTGACCGTGGGAATCTGCTTCGATGGTCCACCTCATAGGTAGTGTGTAGAGTACTCAGGGGTGTAGCTTCTCCAGACCATTTTTTTTTTGGGGGGGGTCTGAGCTGGGAAAAATCGCTTACAGTACCATCGAAATTCACAAAAATACAGATTTCTCCCGGATTTTACCCACTTACTCGTCTAAGTTGGGGGGGGGGGGGGGTGGGGGCTGGATAATGTACACTGGACAATGGACCATGGACAATGGACATCCCCGCTGGGCGAAGCTGCGAGGAGGGCCCAAGCCATGACGGCGTCACCACTCCCGGGTTGCGACTCGAGGTCCACCACATGTCCTGTGGCCAGCGACGACCAGATTCGGGTTGACGTGGGCGTGACTAGAGGACGGAGGACCGGTTACGGGGAGGATAAAAGGGCCTTCTGTAAAAAGATACGTATAACACTTACTTTCTACATTATGTTCTGTAGTACTACTTGCTCCTGAGCTTTAGGCAGTAAAATGCCTAGAAAATGAAGGTATGTGATCTACGTGCCTTCATTTTATAAATCCTTCACTGCCTGAAGCTCTTCTTTTTTTCGGGCAGGTTAACAGCGAATCTCAAGGAAAGCTGCGCATTGTATCGCAGTATATCACTGTTCTATACACTCCAGCATGGCTTCTTTCCCATATACCACGGAAGGACGATCGAGCGCTGCGCTCGCTCGTAATAACAGGAAAACGCTATGTCATAAGGAAAATTTTGAATTCGTTTGGAACATGGAATTTTCGGCGATTTTTCGCGACCTTTAAATTATTTCAAAATTGTTGATACCATTGGACTCAGCGTAGTCGAAATAACGGGAAAAATGTGTGCCACCAAGAAAATTTAACTTCGTGTAAAAATGAACCGCCCAGTGGGCAGTTGCCCACCCTGAAAAAAGTCAGGGTGGGCAAAACTATGTTTTTGCCCACCCACTTCGGCCTACAGCGGCTACCTTGTTCACTCTGTGGTACAGAAAGGAGGCCCTTGCGTGCGGAAGGGAGGCCCTATGTGTGGAGAACAGGCCCTCCTATGCGGATATGAGAACCATCTATGCAGAAAGGAGGCACTCCAGTGTCAAGAAGAGGCGCTCTGTATAGAAGAGAGGCCCTTCCATGTGGAGAGGAGGCCCCTCTGTGTAGAAGAGATGCCCTTCACGTGCGGAGAGGAGGCCCTTCCAGGCGGAGCGGAGGCCCTTCTGTGTATATTGTATTTTGTCCCGTGCGGAGATGCAGCCCCTCTGTGCTGAATGGAGGCCCTCCTGTGCTGAATGGAGGCACTCCTGTGCTGAATGGAGGCCCTCCTGTGCTGAATGGAGGCCCTCCTGTGCTGAATGGATGCCCTCCTGTGCTGAATGGAGGCCCTCCTGTGCTGAATGGAGGCCCTCCTGTGCTGAATGGAGGCCCTCCTGTGCTGAATGGAGGCCCTCCTGTGCTGAATGGAGGCCCTCCTGTGCTGAATGGAGGCCCTCCTGTGCTGAATGGAGGCCCTCCTGTGCTGAATGGAGGCCCTCCTGTGCTGAATGGAGGCCCTCCTGTGCTGAATGGAGGCCCTCCTGTGCTGAATGGAGGCCCTCCTGTGCTGAATGGAGGCCCTCCTGTGCGGAATAAAGGCCCTCCTGTGCGGAATAGAGGCCCTCCTGTGCTGAATGGAGGCCATCCTGTGCGGATGATTGCATCGCATCGCATATTTTGTTGCATTGCATATTTCGACGAAAAGCCGTTCATAATGGTATCCATGGGCCGCAGAATATCGTTGTGCAAGTTTCAACACAATCTTAGCAGCAGTTGCCGAGATATCACCTCCGGCATTTTCGCGAGGTCACGTCGCAAGACTCTTCTGAAGCCGATAACGCCACCACTTATTAACTTATTCCTACCAGTAAAACACCTTTATGGGCGATGACTGAACGGGCGCTTTTACATAAGTTCGAAGTCTGAAATATGAAGAAGTACTGGTCCGCACGTGCGCACGTGCCTAGTGACTAGAGTTCTGACTTCTGCTACGTGCAAAGCTACCGATGATCGTTACCTACAATGGATACAAATTTGAATGTCGATAGGTTCAGTAGTTTCCGATATCTGAAATACGGTGGCGTACGTGCGCAACGTGCATATGAAGGCACGCCTCGACACTTGTAAAGCAGCTAGTAGTCATACGTTCGCCTACATGCAAAATTGCGACTCAATACATCCAGTGGTTTTGGAGATATAAAATATGGATCCGCACGTGCGCGCGTGCCATGAGACTTCTGATTTAACATAAGGAATATTGTTAGGATAACAATCGGAAGCAGCACACCAAATTTAATCTTAATTGGCCTAGTAGTTTCTGAGATGCATTACAGGGTGTACCCGGGCAGCCTTATTTCTTGCACGTTGACGTGCTCATGTGCTATGAAATCTCAAACTAAATTTATCATGGAAAAATGGCGCACCACTGGCTTTTAAAATAAACCAAATTTGGTCGTCCAGTTTGATAAAGATGTTCTATGTAAAATATATTAGATCGCAATTTTCATCTACAATCGGTATATTGACATGCCCCACGTTTGCGCGTGCCACGCGTTGTGACACTACCCTCACTGGAACGCACTATACCAAAAACAAAAGTGATTCGATGGACCTATCCAATGGTAAAAATCCTAACTGGATGGGTGAAATGGTTGCGGAGTAATAAGCTTCTGAAAAGCATTAAGTTTTCTCCAACAATACCTATTTTGGCCTGCCCCTCGTGTGCGCGTGCGACGCACTGTTATACTCTGCCTATTATGACGCACCATACTCATGGCAAAATGGATTCAGGGGTCCTATGCAATGGTAGAAACCAGTGTTCGTCACGGGCCCACCAACCCCCAGCCCGGCCCGGCCCAGGCCCATGAACACCAAGCCCAGGCCCGGACCAGGCCCGGTCAAATGTATAATATTGAGGCCCAGGCCCGGTCCGGCCCGTTCAGATTAAGCATATAAATATTTTCACAAAATTTGCAATCGCTATCCTAGCATATTTACTTGCATACTATAAATGTGAAACAATGAACCAACTATGGTAACCAAAAACAAAGAATAAGCCACAGCCACAGCAACAGTGTGTTGCTGTGGAAGTGAACTGCTGGTTGAAATATTTTTCAGCTCTGACCTGAGCTTCAACATTCTCAGTCCAGGCCCGTCCAGAGCCTAGTGATTTCCTTAAAGTTGAGGCCCAGCCCAGGCCCAGCCCAGACCCTGACCAATGCCCCATAGGAGGTGGCAATCGAAAGCTCCCAATGAGGTGAATCTAAAGCATACTCTAAAATGAAAAAAATGAGATCAAATATCAGGTCACGGTCAGGTCAAAGGTCAAAATCGACGTATTTGAGCTTATGGGACATATTTTCAATCCAACGTCTTCGAATACGACCATTATCACCCAAAGTGCTGCCAAAGGTATGATACACATCCCGCCTGACCTAAAGTGAGATTGTTGGCCAAGGTCAAGGTCAGGTCCCAAAAGGTCACTATGCTTAACATATCTACGAAAGTCATGCAACACATGTTTTATGAGTTATTTTCCACGTATAATTCGATAGTGATAGTCATTTTACCACCTCGAATTCATTTACGTGAAGTTAATGTCAAGTTCAGGTCAAGTTCAGGTCACTGAAGGTCAAAATATTTAATTCACAAATCTAGTTTCAAATGTTTCTAGACCAGTTTTGTCTCAGAAATACAATGGTACAATTTGTCATTATCAGGTCAACAAATGAAAACAAAAACTTTTTAAAAAATATGACTTCATGACTTACCCATACTTTAGATGTCATACGTCAGTCAAAAATGGTGATAGCAATCTGGAATTTGGTATGCTAGTTTCCCATATGTGGTTCTCTGACATATATTCTGGCTTTTGGAATATCTTTGAAAAATTCGGTTTTGTGGGCATTTTCCACCCAATTTTATTTGATTTTGGGGGGCAAAAACCCAAAATTTTCCCAATTCCGAGATAGCCAGTTTGTAGCTCTTGCAATGTACTATCTTTTGGCGTTTTCGATTGCATTTTGCTTTAAATATGACATTTCTACGTCCTGGCAAAGGTTAGCTGATTTTGGTGTAAAACTCGTGTGTAGTGACGTCACTAAATTCGATATAACTCTAAATTTTTCGACGAAATTGCTTTATTTTTTCACAGAAGACGTAAACATGATTTATAAGAATGTACCCGAAGTTTCACGTTGATAGCACTATTTGTTTTTTAGCTATTACGAAAATTCATCAGGGGGCCGTTAAACGCCCTCCCCCTTCCCCCAGTCAATGGCGGGTTAAGTGCGGCGTGCACTTAAAGTGCGCGACACCCGCATGCATAGTTATTCATTAGCTATGACGCTGACCAAACCTTCCTAGTCGCGCTGAGTCGAAACAAACGTCGAGTTTGACTCTACGGAAACGTTTCTGGGATTGCAATTCTAACGGCTCGCATGTCACGGGATCATGAATTTATAAAGGAGCTGCTGCTTTCAATTACAGCGGTGTTGAATCACCTCGCCCGTCACGTGTTCGTGGACGCTTTGCGGAGACATTTACTGCCCCAAAATGAGTTCAATTCAAACAGAGCGCAATCTGGTGTTCCAGGCGCGTGGCGCCCACTACGCGGCTATGTTTAGCCAGACATTTTTGTGAACTGACGATCGAGTATATCAATACATGTATGTATGTATATGCTCACTAGAGACGTTTTACGAGTATTTGCGTTGCCGAAAACGCTATTTTTAAACTCGTGTCCTTTTCGTAGCATTGCATAGTTAGTTTAATTATATGCTCCGGGTAAATTAGCGAATGCGAACGTCAGTGCTACAGTCCTTGCTTATCAACATTTCTTACGGTAAACTCAAGTGAGCCGATGTGCGTGATTGAGACACATTACCATTTACGGATATCATTATTGGTGCACAATTGCACAATACGTAAGATAAATTGGGCATTCCACGAAAAGTCGACCACAAATAATTAAATTGACACCCTCATATTTGTGAGAATTCTGAAAATGGGTTTATATGGTAATCTCGGGCGCTAAAGCCAGCTGTGACAATCTTACAATTTCCAGATCAACGGTCACCGAGGTATAGCCTCGGGCATTTTTGAGAGGTCATGTTGTAAGGCCATCTTTGATCGCATGTAGCTTGTCAACGAACAGCATGAACGTAGTATAATTCCATATGTTTGAGCTCGCACTGATACGAGAATTTTTTTGGCAATTTCGGATTTTTCATTTTTTTACCCCGTGACCTAGTTTGCCATGTAATACCTGGATCTGTGGCACCTCAAAAGTTGCATTTTTTCTGAAGCTAAATAAATCTTTATGAATATTCTTAATAAACAAAATCGTTTGCCTATAAAAAAGTACTTTTAAGCTTCGCAAAAACTCCGGTAGCCGGCGCTGCGAACACATATCTTCGGACTGGGTAGAGATCGAGATACACTAAACGATAGTGGATACTAGATAGGTATATGTATTCTGAGACGAAAATGTAAGAAAACTTTTATGATCTGAGGACAAGGTCGACCGTATTTAAGGTAAAATATTACAGGTAGCGCTTTGAACACATTTCTGTGTATCTCTGGACTGGGTAGATATCAATTCGTCTCAGAATACTTAGATCTATCCAGTATCCACTGTCGTTTACTGCATCTCGATATCTCTACCCAGTCCAGAGATACACATAAATGTTTTCGAAGCGCTACCTACAATATTTGACCTTAAATACGACCTTGACCTCAGGTCACAAAAGTATTCTTATATAATATTTTCATCTCATAATACTTAGACCTATATACTGACGTGTACTACATCTCGATATCTCTACACAGTCCGAAGATACACATATGTGCTCGCAGCGCCGCCTACCGGAGTTTTTGGGAAGCTTAAATGGGGCAAAACGCATTTTTGTAAACATATTTTTTGAAAGAATATGCATAAAGACTTATTTGACTTCAGCAAAAAATTCACATTTTGAGGTGCCACAGATCAAGGTATTTCATAGAAAACTAGGTCACGAGGTCAAGGGATAAAAAATATAAATAATCCGAAAATGCTAAAAGTTTCCTCGCATCAGTGCGAGCTCAACCATATGCAATTATATTACGTTCGTGCCGTTCGTTGACAAACTACAGGCGATCAAAGATGGCCTTACTGCATGACCTCTAAAAATGTCCGAGGATATAACTCGGTGACCGTTGATCTGAAAATTTGCATATTGTCACAGACTGCTTTAGCGCCCGAGATTATCATATAAACCTATTATCAGAATTTTCAAAAATATGAGGGTGTCAAGCCTTAGTCGATTTGTCGTGGAATGCCCCAACAGTCTCAAACACATCGATTATGTTATAAGCTACCATCGTTGTCTGTGCTGTTTGCAGGCGCGTTCGTGTCTGCCGGAGCGCAGTCTGGAGCTGAGCTGCATCAAAAGTGAAGACCAGGATGGCAGTTCTGTCTGCTCCGGCGACTCGGGCTCCTCGCAGTCATCTAGTGACGAGAAGCTCGCCAGAGGAAACTGGACCGGCAAGATGGACTTTTTCCTCAGCTGTGTCGGATACGCTGTCGGCCTGGGAAATATCTGGAGGTACGGAACCGCGGGCTGCGGCACCACAGTTCAGGTCAAGGGTCTTACGCTGAACTTTGCTTTACATTTGGCAGATGTGGATGTGGAATGTGGAATTTGGATACCCTACCCGCTTCTTTCTGAAAATATTTACATGATACACATAGTAACTGTGGTTACTCGGTATAGAAGGTTCTGGTAAAGTGTCTGATGCATGCTGGTCAGATTTATAAACAAATGGCCTGCATGCTAGTTATTCATTAACTACGACGCTGAGCAAACCTTTGTATATAACTGTTGGGAAAACTTGTGACGTAGTTATATAACTATCCCAAGAAGTTTTCCCAACAGTTCATCACTTTCGTTTCATGAAAACGCAAACGGGTTGTTCGTTAGTTTTGTTATGATGTGTGTACATATGATGCATATTTGTATATGACTTGTAATAATACTCGTATTTCACTGCAAGGGCCTTCAAATCAAAGTTGCTATATAACTACATTTGCCCCCGTTTTCAGATTCCCGTACCTGTGCTACCGATCTGGCGGCGGCGCGTTTCTGATCCCGTACTTCACGTTTCTTCTGCTGTGCGGCATGCCGCTGTTCATGATGGAGTTAGCGTTCGGACAGTTCGCCAGCCAGGGGCCCATCAGCGTCTGGCGCATAAGCCCGCTCTTCAAAGGTCGGTGGCGGGCGGCGGCGGGGACGGGGGCGGCGGACGTTGGTGGGTCGGGGGCGGCTAACAGAGGCGGCGCAGGGTTTCAGGACGTCTCGATGACGGCTGGCGGTGGCCGTGGGCGGCTCCGAACGCGAGGAGATTCTAGATCTCAGCTCGTAATACGTCAGAGACTGCAGAGATCTGCAGGTAGAGCCGCAGATTGACCATGGCCCAAATTTGACCATGTGGTCAAATACAGATATGGGACTCTGAATCACGCTGAAAATGAGTCCCTCGGGTCGCTCCAGCTTCCGTTCTGTACACAATGAAGGAGGATATAGCTTGCAAGGAAGGCTAGAAGTTAAGAAGTTGTTGCTCGATTTTCCTTTTATATATATATATATATATATATATATATATATATATATATATATATATATATATATATATATATATATATATATATATATATATATATATATATATAAATATAAGCTACTAGGGGAAGCCCCTGGAGAACAGAACCAGAAACCTATGTGTATTATCAGACGTGCCGTTTAGGTGTCGGTAATTATTGGCCTGGGCACTCCGGGAGGCCCCGCCGGGTACCGGACGCTGGAGAGAGCTCCCGGAGGTCACCCCGTGCTCAGACTCTTTCTTCTGCGATCGATGTCTGGGCGTCGTCAGCTGGCGGCGGCGGTGGCTGCTAGTCGAGGCATTTATAGCTCGATGGCCGCGAGTCACGGCGTCTCGAGCCAACATTGCACCGACGCCCGGTGACGCAAAGGATGGCCGATTGGGCGGTGACAGCAGATCGTTATGGCTGATTAAATATGTCATGTACCTGGCTGAGCGTTGGTTTTTGGGGGGTTCAGGATGCAAGTACTCATGCAAGTACTGTATGGATTGGTTTCGGTGATGAGGTTTACCTTGTGCAACCCTTATCACCCTATCAGAACGTAAACGGCCAAGTCCCTGTCACATATTTAGCCAAGTGCAGTATCATACAGACCCATAAGGCATACTAATGCATTTGTAAAACTCAGATGTCTTATTTTGTATCTGAAAGCGTCCTTTGGTGACAGAGTATTTCCGGTGACACACCTTCATTTTAGCCACGTGTGTACCGGGCGTAGCAGCTGCTGCTTTCTAGAGCCTGCCATTGATGGTGGCTGTTTGGCAGGTCTGGGATACGGCATGGTGCTGATCTCCGGCATTGTCTGCATCTACTACAACGTCATTATCACGTGGACGCTGTACTACATGTACCTGACTTTCCGCTCGACGCTGCCCTGGTCCACGTGCGGCAACTGGTGGAACACGGCTAACTGCGTCTCCAGCCATATCAACATCACCAACAGCACCTCCCACCCGGACCGCACCACCGCCAGCGAAGAGTTCTGGAGGTGAGACGCCGAGACGCTGCAGACAGGACCTACACCTCGCTGAGGGGAGGGTTGCTTCAGCATCAGGAAAGGGTGTAATGGCAGATAAAGCGAAAGCGAACGCTAAGTTGCTTTATTTTTTCCATTGTGACTGCTTTTATACAGATATAAGAGGAGGATGCAGAAGTCTCATCAATATGGCGTCGTCGATTAATTCATGGATAGTTATGAGAAGGGTTTAACCCGGCATTGACTGGGGTCTCAGCCGAACACCATTGCCTGGGGGAGGGGGGCGTTAAACGCCCCCCCCCCCCGGTTATCTTCCTAACCAATGGTCGCAGCGAAACGCGCAAGGTGGCAATCGAAATCTCTCAATGAGATGAATCTACAGAATACTCACAAATGTCAAAGGGAGGTAAAATGTCCGGTCACGGTCAGGTCAAAGGTCACAATCGACTTATATGAGTTTATGGGCCATACTTTTCATCCAAAGCCTTCGATTACGACCACGATCACCTTAAGTGCTGCCAAAGGTATGATGCACATCCCGCACGAGCTAAAGTGAGATTGTTGGCCAAGGTGAGGTCACAAAGGTCACTATGCACAAAATATATACGAAAGTCATGCAACACATGTTTTATGGGTTATTTTCCACGTATAATTCGATAGTGATAGTTGTTTTACCACATAATTTCATTTACGTGAAGTTAATGTCAAGTTCAGGTCAAGTTCAGGTCACTGAAGGTCAAAATTTTGAATTGCTAAATCTAAATAAAAAAGTAATGTTTCTAGACTAGTTTTGTCTCAGAAATACAGTGGTGGCATTTATTGGTCTGTATCTGGTCAAAAAAGGCCCAGAAACGCAATTTCAAAATATGACGTCATGAGTTACCCATACTTTAGATGCCATAAGTCAGTCAAAAATGGTGACATCATTTTGAAATTTCGTATGTTTCCCATGTGTTTCTCTGACATATATTCCGTTTTTGTAATATCTTTGAAAAATTGGATTTTGTGGGCATCCCCCCCACCCCAAGTGCTTGGGGGGGGGGGTGGGTGGTCAAAAAACAAAATTTCCGAAACTCCGAGATAGCCGTGTTATAGCCCTTGCTATTTCTATCTTTTGACGTTTTTGGATTGCATTTTTCTCAAAGTATGGCATGTGTACGGTCTGTTAAAGTTTAGCTGATTTTGGTGTAAAACTCGTGTGTAGTGACGTCACTAAATTCGTTATAACTCGATTTTTTTTCTCAAACGAAATTGCTTTATTTTTTTCACAGAAGACGTAAACGTGATTTAGAATAAATTACCCGCAGTTTCACGTTGATAGTGCCATTGGTTTTTGAGCTATTGCGAAAGTTCATCAGGGGGGGGGGGTTAAACGCCCCCTCCCCCAGTCAATGGCGGGTTAAGGGATAATTATAATTAGTACAAGTGCAATCTCTGTCACATCTCAGGGATTTGAGGAAATATTCGTTTTAAAGTTACACTCAGTAACCCAGTGACCCAGTGAAACGATGGAAACTCAAACACTTCGTTTCATCTTGTTTGCAGAGGCTACGTCCTGCAAATTTCGGACGGCATTGAAGACATCGGAGGTGTGCGGACGGAGCTAATCATCACCCTCTTCATCGCCTGGATCATCATCTTCTGCTGCCTCTTCAAGGGCGTCGAGTCCTCGGGCAAGGTTAGTGTCGCAGCGCAAAGAAGCCCCACTGGGGAAAGACGTTGCCCGTGAAGCTCTGTCAGCCATCCCGATCGATCCTATATTTAAGTCGTAAGTGCGTAAAATTTGCTCTCATTTTAATTTGGAGTATAAATATTAAAGTCAAGACTTTGTTTTACTTACTTTAGCAATCCTATACAGTGAGCTATAAACACAGAGACATCGTTTTCCAAACAGGTCACATTACGCCAGAGCACCGAGGCGAAGTTGGGCTAATTCACAACTAAAATCTGCATCGAATCTCCATTCAATCTTGAATTAATGTAAACGCATCGGGATGGGGCCCGACTGGTCCGGATCGCTCCGGATCGCTCCGGATCGCTCCCGTCCGAGCCACTCTGGCTGTGCCAGGTCGCGTGGCCCCGATAGCCTCACCCAATGGCCTTCAACAATGGGCACGGTCGACCGGCGCAGACGGCGACTGTGCCGCCGCCGGTATCCGCTGAGCTGGCGGTCCCCGGTGACCCGCAACAATGTCAGGACCCCGGGGTATAGGGAGACACTGTTGCCATGTCTCTCACCCCAGACGTACACGATGCCCCGAGGGCAGATAACAAGCTGGACGGCGGGATGTTTGTTTGACCTGAGGCAATGGTATTGCCTCTTCCCTGGCGTGATGCAGGTCACGCAAACAAGTATTCATTGGAAGAAAGGAGAGTGATGTCATGTGTTTGTGTAGGCGAACATACGATGTCCCGGGTGCTCCATAATTTCATACTTTATATAGAAGTTCAGTCAGAGAATACATGGTTCACGGCTCACGCTTTCTGGTTTTACCTCGTAATCGGGGCTAACAGACAGTAAATGTCCACGTTTTAACAGATAAATAAACATGTTTAACAAATAAATTATTGACAGGTGGTGTACTTCTCGGCAACTTTTCCGTACCTGGTGCTGCTGATTCTGATGGTGCGTGGAGTCACCCTGCCCGGAGCCGTGGACGGCATCAAGTTCTACCTGACGCCCAAGTGGGAGCTGCTGAGGTCGTTCAAGGTAATACGCTGTACAAGTGTTCTACTGGTATGAACTTCTGTGCAGTGTTAACTGTGGGTAAATATGATGATATAATGTCGCCTGGAGGAGTCCTGCAGCAGTGCGATGCAAGACCGAGGAGCCTTCATTGTGATACGCTTGTTTGTCATCAAGTAGTCCGTGCCGCTCTTGGCAAGGGCGCAGCGAGCGCGGGTGAAACGCTGTTGTCTGACCTTGCGCGTGCTTACACTTGTGCCAAGAATATAGCGAACAAGATCAAGGCTAGAGTATATTTATAAAGCTGTACCAAGGCTGTGATATATTGAGGCATTGCTACTGCCTGAATCCCTTTTTAGGCGCTCGACTCATCACTGCCGACCCTCAGCGTCCACTGACCCATCACACCGCCTGCCAGGTATGGGGAGACGCCGCCACCCAGATATTCTACTCGGTCGGCCCCGCCTGGGGAGGCATCCTCACCATGGCCTCCTACAACCGGTTCAAGCACAACTGCTACCGTGACGCGCTGATCGTGCCCATCATCAACTGCGGCACGTCCGTGTTCGCCGGCCTCGTGGTATTCTCCATCATCGGGTTCATGGCCCATGAGACGGGCAGGCCCATCGAGGAGGTCGTCTCCCAAGGTGAGATGTGGGGGAGGGGAGACGGGCAAGCCCATCGAGGAGGTCGTCTCCCAAGGTGAGATGTGGGGGAGGGGAAACGGGCAGGCCCATCGAGGAGGTCGTCTCCCAGGGTGAGATGTGGGGGAGGGGAGACGAGCAGTGCCATCGAGGAGGTCGTCTCCCAGGGTGAAATGTGGGGGAGGGGAGACGGGCAGGCCCATCGAGGAGGTCGTCTCCCAGGGTGAGCTGTGATGGAGGGGAGACGGGCAGGCCCATCGAGGAGGTCGTCTCCCAGGGTGAGATGTGGGGGAGGGGAGACGGGCAGGCCCATCGAGGAGGTCGTCTCCCAGGGTGAGATGTGCTGGAGCGGAGACGAGCAGTACCATCAAGGAGGTCGTTTCCCAGGGTGAGATGTGGGGTGGGGAGACGGGCAGGCCCATCGAGGAGGTCGTCTCCCAGGGTGAGATGTGGAGAGGGGAGACGAGCAGTGCCATCGAGGAGGTCGTTTCCCAGGGTGAGATGTGGGGGAGGGAAGGGTGGGTTAGGGTATGCGGTGTGGGGGTGGGGGGTGTGGGAGGCGGAAAATGGATATTGATTGAAGTTGAGATTCTGTGATGAAGCAACACTGCATGTTGCTTCCTGATGAGACTATTGCTGACCTTAGCCTGAACAGGATGGCTGGCGTCTGTCCCTAGTGACCGTCGGAAAGGGAAAGTTGGTTTGAGTTGGCACTGTGGAGGTGCAGGCTGTGTTCATCACACCACGCGTGTGCTGGCTTCGGCGTGACTTAAGCGTTGCGACACCACGTCACGTCAAATCACGTCACAACACGTCACGTCACGCCAGTTACGCCGCCGCGCTCTGACGTCTGAGGGTGACCTCCAAATGGCCCCGATGTGCCCTGTCGCTGCACTCTGTCGCCGTGCTGAATCCGACTCCCGGGGAAACCACACAAGTCCAGCTTTTGCTCAGTTTGCGGCCATATTGATCACGACTGGGGAAGGTCGGAGGAAGGACCTTGGGCTCGGCTCGGGCGGCCGAGACGATTTGGCGCGTCAGAGTTGGCGCGTCAGAGGCGGCGGGGCGCGGGGCGCGGGGCGCGGGGCGCGGGGCGCGGAGCGACTCCCGGCCGCGCCGACAGAGGCGGCGGCGGCGTGCGCCCCTCCCCTTCCGGCCCGCCGCCGTCGACAGTAGGGCGCTGGGCCAGGTATGCGGGCCTCTCCCTCCCCTCGGGGACTTGATCAGGAGCTCTGTCCTCGTGACGAACGCTGCGGCCCAGTGCGCAGTAACGTCTGGACTGCCTGAACAAGTACACTGACGGCAAATAATCCGCCATAGCGCGCCTTTCGGTGTATCTGATGACGGTCTCGGCACGCCCACGAACGTTCAACGATCACTGTCGGTTTTGTTTGGGGAGCTCGCCAACTCTGTTGGCAGTCGTTTTGCTGGAACAATACTGGGCAGTGGTTCCTTCCAGACAATACCGGTTTTAAACGGAAGCGGCGTGGTCAGCCGAGCATGTTACCTAAAATTTAAAATAATTTGTAATGGGTTATCTTGGAACTTCCCTGATAAGTTCCAAGATAATTTTTAGTTGTAATATCGAACGCATTTGCGACTGTGCCGTTTTTCAAGGTGCTGGCTAAGACAATTATATCATTTGGTGTGATACTATAAATACTCAATGATCCTTTACAGTGTATTACATAAGCAATGTCCTCTGCAATAAATACTCAATGATCCTTTATAACGTATTACATAAGCAATGGTATCTGGCAATAGACAGCTGCGCGTGCGAAATAATCGTCCGGCGCGGCGATGACGGTGGAGACACGTATTTTTAGATAGCGAGGCACGGGACGAGCAGACTGGGCGGGTGCCAGAGGTGGCGAGTTTTGGCCGAGGATGTTGATGAACTGGACAGCAAGGGAGCGACGGAGTGGAACGTGAAATTGTCTTGACAGCAGGGCAAACTGCTGTGCAGTCCTGGCAGCAGAACAGACTGTAACACTGAGCCGAGCGCAGGGCAAACTGCTGTGCAGTCCTGGCAGCAGAACAGACTGTAACACTGAGCCGAGCGCAGGGCAAACTGTTATGCAGTCCTGGCAGCAGAACAGACTGTAACACTGAGCCGAGCGCAGGGCAAACTGTTATGTAGTCCTGGCAGCAGAACAGACTGTAACACTGAGCCGAGCGCAGGGCAAACTGCTGTGCAGTCCTGGCAGCAGAACAGACTGTAACACTGAGCCGAGCGCAGGGCAAACTGTTATGCAGTCCTGGCAGCAGAACAGACTGTAACACTGAGCCGAGCGCAGGGCAAACTGCTGTGCAGTCCTGGCAGCAGAACAGACTGTAACACTGAGCCGAGCGCAGGGCAAACTGCTGTGCAGTCCTGGCAGCAGAACAGACTGTAACACTGAGCCGAGCGCAGGGCAAACTGTTATGCAGTCCTGGCAGCAGAACAGACTGTAACACTGAGCCGAGCGCAGGGCAAACTGTTATGCAGTCCTGGCAGCAGAACAGACTGTGACACTGAGCCGAGCGCAGGGCAAACTGTTATGCAGTCCTGGCAGCAGAACAGACTGTAACACTGAGCCGAGCGCAGGGCAAACTGCTGTGCAGTCCTGGCAGCAGAACAGACTGTAACACTGAGCCGAGCGCAGGGCAAACTGCTGTGCAGTCCTGGCAGCAGAACAGACTGTAACACTGAGCCGAGCGCAGGGCAAACTGCTGTGCAGTCCTGGCAGCAGAACAGACTGTAACACTGAGCCGAGCGCAGGGCAAACTGCTGTGCAGTCCTGGCAGCAGAACAGACTGTAACACTGAGCCGAGCGCAGGGCAAACTGCCACACCGTTTTGGCAGCAACACAGACTGCCAAGCTGCCCCGACACAAGCCCAGATCGCTGTACTGACCTGCGTGTACCCGGCTTTTATCACCACCCGCAGGCGATTTTTCAGCTGGCCGTTTGTTCCGCCACATCTGACCTGTCCCTGTGTCGGTTTCTAGGCCCCGGTCTGGCCTTCATCGTGTATCCGGAGGCAGTGGCTCGGCTGCCGATCTCGCCGCTCTGGGCGTTCCTCTTCTTCGCCATGCTGTTCACGATCGGTATCGACTCCCAGGTGAGCCCGGCGTGTTCCGCGCCCGGCGCTGGCCTCACCCCATCCTCGCTCAGCCTGGCAGGAGGCAGACCATCGCAAGAGCGGGCCGCTGTGCTCTAGGAAGACAGACATGACGCACCTCGACGCGTCGGCGGCCGGCGTCCGAGCCGGAGCGGCCTGAGTAGCAGGATTATCACAGCACGCAGCGGTGTCTGTCCACGGCCCCGGCCGGCGCCACCTCTTTACCTATTATATCTCATCAGACCGGGACGGCGGGCGCGGCAGGGAGGGCAGCTCGCTCTAGTATCTCTCTATTAGCCTCTTTGAAGAGGTGTATTTAGCCGTTCGGCAGCTGCCCGGCCGTGCCGCGCCGGCCGCCCGGCTCGCGGCGCGTCAGTGTTGCGCCGCGCCGCGCGGAAGGCGCCGGCCGCACGCGCCACGTCCCCGCAGCGCTCGCGCGGCGGTGGCGCCAGCGGGCGGCCGGCCGCCCTCGGCGCGGCGCCAGCCAGACCCGTCATCAGCAGCGTCGGTTCAGAGTATCAGAGTCTGTACCGCCCCGTGTCGCCGTGCCGGAGTCGTGGACCGACGTCGGCCAGCGGGACCGCCGCGCCGGACCTGCCGCCTGCCAGGCACCCCGCACCTTGGTCCTTCCCCCAGCCGGCCCCGCCCCGCCCTGCCCTCCCTCACACCAGCAGTGTGCTGCTGGTGCTACAAAGTAACATATCGGCTCTCGCCGACTCAAGGTCAGATACCGAGTAGTAGATGGGTAAAGTCTCATGATGAATGTCACGAGTTCCATGGAGCCTCAAAATTTTTGCCTGTAGTGCTGAAACAATTTTGCTTGCAATGAAGAGCGGATAGTTGGCATCTAAATCTCTCCTTGATGTCATGATTGCTCCTCGAGCGCTCTCGTTTTATCACATTGAGTTAAATGAATACAAAACATAATGCATCGTTACCACAGATTGTGCGTCATAGCATATCATGTTTGAGGCTGACTCTGGATACAGCCACATTAAACTGCTCTTCACAAGAAAATAATGCAAAATTTCATATTTTCTAGAGATGATCGTTTGACAAGGTTTCGTCAGCATCAAAGTCAAAAGCTGTGGTCAATGATTGTCCAATTAAACATGTCAAAAATATCAGCTAACGTATTACAAATGCAATGGAAGCGTCTGCGAAGCAAACGCGTTCTGGCCATGAGCACAAATCTGGTGCCTGACAGTAATCAGGGTGTTATCTGTCGCTTGAAAGGTTTGCACTAACGTGACTGACCGATGTTGACTATTGTGGAGCGTGGACCAACCATTCACCTTTTTTCAACTATTTTTCAGGTGGGCTCCTCGCCACATTTTGCGTGCTTGGTTGTGCGGTGTGTTGTGGTCGTGTCGTGTGTCGTGCTGATTTGGACAATACATAACTTACTGACGAGGGATGAATGTTTTGGTCGCTTCGTCGAATATGTGGGTAGTTGAGCCAGCCCAGCATTTGTAATGGAGAAAAGATATTCTCGCTCGGCTTTATTTTTGGAGCATGCCATTTGGATGACATTTTTGATAAAAGGTCTTCAAGCTTTGACCTGATCCGAGCAAGGTATCTTATCTTCAAGGGAATTTGGCTTCATGATAATATGTTAGACGTGTATTCGATTCTACTTGTAACAAACAGCATTAGGCGCCCTTGCAGATGTAGTTTTGCTGGTCATGTATGGTGAAGTGGTAAAATTGACACAATAGTCAAACATCTGGCCGGTGTGGCGTGGTAGAGGAAGTATGTGGCGGTATGTGTGTAATGTAACATGTGGCACATGTACAATTTTATTTACATTAAAGGGAATATTTCACCTTTGAATTAGTTTTAAACTGAGATAGCCATTAGCTTGGGCCGTTATTGAAATGTCTAAATTACTAAGGTCATTTTTCCCAAAGCTTAACCGTTTTTAAGCAATTGCATTTACCATTTGCAAAATAACTTCAGGATGGTGCAGCCGCTGATTGGCTGACAGCCACTTCTTCAGCCAGTGTGTCAGCCAATCAGCGGTGGCCTATATCACAATATGACGTCATCAAACTAAATATTAAAAACTTAATGTTTAGAAGTTAAGTGAAGTTTTCGAGAGAAAAAAAAATATCACCATCGTTTTCAGCAGCATTTACTTCATATTTTGCACTACAACCGGCGTATATTTGACAATTTTCAGAAAGGTGAAACATTCCCTTTAATGACGGATGCGGTAGGCGAAGAATGGCTGTGTATGTGTATGTGTAAACACCGACAGGGTTGTGTGGGCGGGATGGAAACGCAGCCAAAAGCCATCTGTGAGCGGCGGGCCGGCTCGCCGGTGTCCTCGGGTGTCGATTTATCTCTTTAAATCGCTATGAAACATCTAAAACATGAACAGAAATTAAAATATTCTTAGCATTTACATATCAAAAATGATTTAATAATTCATAATTTTACTTCCCGGCATCTTGAAAATCACACATTATATTTTGTAATTGTATTTGTAAAATTTCTAAAAGGTCTCCATGAAATGGCATTTCAGACTGTATTGAGCTGCATATATCGCTTTTCGTTTATTTGCATTGAGCCGTTAATTGGCTGATTCGATTTCTGTCACACAAACAAATCATTTAATTATAAGCACTGATGCTCTGCAAGGTGGACCATTTCAAATATTACCACTGCTGTGTCGTGCCTTTTGCTTCTGACATTTTTTGTCATACTGTCATTTGACTTGCATTATTGTATTTATTTATTCTAGTGCCACTTAACGTGTCCATATTACCTCCTTCGACGCCTGAAGGTGTCATATTCCTGTGACACACACATATTTAGAGAGATTGCCCAGGTACCTACCAATCACTGTGATTATCAAACTGCGACTGGTAACTTAGAAATATCAGACACGGCGCAGGCTCCCTTAGAGACATGGGCTGAATAGGAGCTGATGAGCTGTGCGGCACAGCATGCCTCAGAAGTTCCCTACTAGCGACATCTATGGGCTGGAATGGGAACTGCTGATGTTATGCGGCACAGCATGCATCAGGCGTCTTTAGAAATGGCAGTGCCTGATAATAAGCAAAACCAGAAATCTGCTAATAAAACCTAAGGTGTGCTATGACAATGTAAAGTATGCTTCTTCGATAACTAAAATGTAAAAGATTAACCTAAAATCTTGGATTTAGGTACAACCTTCTCGCATGATCCAATAATGTAAAAATATTCAAATGTTATTGAAAAATATGAAAATGTCCTGGGCCGACATCACTGCGAGGCGACAGGCCTTCAAACTGCACGGACACACATACATTGTTGTTAGACGTTTCAAGATTTTTACATGAGATTCAAAATTATATCACTTGACGTCTTGCATGTCAAAAGATAACAATTTAACAATATCTTAACGGTGTACAATTTATACAAGCAAGGAGACCTCGAGAGCCGGCCGGTGCCGGCCGGTCCGTCCCACAGACGGCTATTGGCAGCGGGCGGCGCGGTGGGTGTCGGCCGCCCGTCCCGGTCTGGTCTGGTCTGGCCTGGCCGGCGGCGCCGCGCTCGATATCTCGACAGGTAGTCAGCGGCAGTGTATCTCTCTCTGTCGTCAGCCAGGTCGTCTCAGCAGGTGCACACGGGTGACGTGAGACGGGGCCCGGCCAGCAGCAGGCACGAAGGACAACCCGCCATAGGTCTAGTTGATCGTTCCCCTCGTGCATACCATTACACATATCTGCTGCTCACCCATCACTCATGGCGCACTCCGCCATCGCCGCATGTGTGTCTGCGCGTACGAGTGCGCGAGTCTATTGTGTGAGTGGCAGCAGTGAGCGCGGCGCGACACGGGCTGGTTCGCTCCGCGCCATCGTAAGTTGGGGCTCCTGGCTCTCGCACCTCGGCTGCACAGTTATGTGAGGCTTATCGAAACGGACCTTACACAATGTATAACCAAGCTGCAGTTAAGTAAGCAGATGATAATGTTGAACGGTAAAATGTTTGTTGCGTGAATCATGAATCGAAACATGAACAGTTTCTGGAGAGCCCTGTGACTTGGCGATGGTTTGGAGATGAACCACTCTGGTCGTGCCGTGCCTTTCATACCTGCTGAGGTTTTCTGCTGTCATTTGTCAATTTGGCTCAGCCCGCCGAATAGTCGGCCTTGCTATCACCGCTAAAATGGCGATTTTCAGGAGTGCAACGGTATAAGGAGGCCTCTGGTTACTTAAATATGCTTAGCGCTTCGACAACGTTCGGCTTGGGAGACTTCAAAAACGGGGAGAATCAATGTACCATTGTGCCTTTCCTTGGAATATTTGTTGCGCTCCTGGTGGTGCGATTTAACTGATTCATCATTTGCTCAAAGAAACACAGCAGAAAGCCTTGGTTTTCATTTTATGCAGTTTATTGTGCATCATCCTGATGGCAAATGGTCTCGGGCATACTAACCCAAAACAATTGGACTGTCTTCCCGCGTCCCTTGCTACCATCAAACGGCATTGTCCCGTTTGTTATATCATATACAGTAAAAAGCCCAGATGACGCGTCCAAACTTTTGGGGTATTGTGTCCCGAAGCGCATGAGTTTGCCCCTACATAACGTCGTGTGGTCGGGGAGTAAGCGAGCATAATTTCCTCCAAATTTCTTGCTTCTCCTGAAATTATAATTCGCTAACCCGAAGTGGAAACTAGACGAATATTGGCGTCAACGTAGCATTAGTTTGTCGCGCCTACTATAGACAATGGGCGTGCGTTTCACTTCTACCACACCCTTTCACAGAAAATATATCATGTTCAATACGTTTCTTAACCATTTTCTACTCACTGCGGCTCTGTATGCACATTATCACTTGCAAAGGTGCTATATTGCTGGTCCCTTTGGCTTGTGCACTTTCAGTGACATTTTGTTGAGATTGGTGGCCTCTTCGTATGGTGCTCCTCCCCGGCCGGCCAAAGCCTGTCCATGTTCTCTGGCCGGACGCGTCTGACATACTCCCTGTGTTCTCAGTTTGGCATGTTCGAATGCCTGATCTCAGCGTTTGTAGACGAGTTTCCGGTGCTGAGGCCTAGGAAGATCCTCTTCACGGCGATGATGTGCTTCGTGCTCTTCCTGCTGGGAATCCCTTGCGTGATGAACGTGAGTACTATCCCTTCTCTATTGCTCCTATCCCTTCTCTATTGCTCATTTGATACAATCATCCATGTGACGACGTGGCTACTCCAAAACATATCGGCTTTTGACGCTATCCTCAGTTTAAATTACTAGGTCAAAACGGCAGTCCCGACTGGAGGCACTTTGAGTTTGTATTTGAACTCGATGTAACTTATAGTGACGGGCTGAATATCAATGTGCATGTGAAATACTCCACCAGGCAGTTTGGTTTTGTCAGCACTTCATCTACGTTCTGGGGACATTCGAAGTTTTCGTTCCTCCTTGCACGGTCGGGCGGTGTGTCGGTGTCCTCGACTCTCGAAACTTAACACTGTTCCGGCTGGCGCAGTGATCGTTTTTCCTCCTCTGAGAGGGCTGCCTGACGTGATCCGACTGTTGTGGCTCTGCAGGGAGGAGTGTACGTACTTCAGCTGATGGACTGGTACTCGGCCGCCTTCTCCCTGATGATCGTGTCACTCCTCGAGTGTGTTGTCATCGCCTGGATCTATGGTACGTGTTTTTGCCGCGGTATGAGGTCTCAGACGGATGCATTATAATGACACGAGCTGGTGCTCATCATTTTAAGCAATGTCAACTTTTTTTCTTTTTTTTGTATTTGAGTATTATTGACTCGATACTCAGTGCGAAGTATCTTTTCAGACTTCGTCGGTCTTAGAATGTCTATTTTTTAATAGATAAGTATATGTTGTTTGTAGATGGTACGCCGTTTAAAGGGATGAGAGAAAAGACCTTTAGTGCCAGCCGAAGTGTTTTAGCACCTATCAGTTAGCTAACAAGCTCTCCCTCTCTACGTGCAGGTGAGGAGCGATTCTCGCTCGACATCGAGATGATGGTAGGCCACAAGCCGCACTGGTGGTTCCGCATCTGCTGGAAGTACATCTCCCCTCTGGTGATATGCTTCATCCTGCTGTTCACCTTCATCAACCACGAGCCGGTGACCTACAACGGCGTGGAGTACCCCGGGTGGGCGATCGTCATCGGATGGATGATGGCCCTCGTCTCGGTCGCCGCCATCCCCGTAGTCGGCGCCATGATGATGATGAAGAAGAAGGGAACCTTCTTCGAGGTGAGTGATACACCCGTACCCGGAAGTAGACCACTGGGTGAGCTGATGCGATGGGGCCTCACACTACGTCGTTTGGTCTTCCAGCGTTTGGTCATACACCGTCGGAGGAAGCAGACTCACTGTTCTGTGTAGAGATGAAGAGTAGTGGTTACTGGTTACCGCTGACAATCAAAGGCCTGAAACTGTTAACGCAGTAGGTACCGTGCCGCAGATAAGTGGCACTGCAGGGAGGTGCTATTTGTAGCGTCTCTGAATCATAAAAAGAAACAATTCCAAAGCCCAACACTTTGTTGGATAACATTTGTATTTGACAATGACGCCATGTCTGTTGTGCTCCCACAGCGGCTTATCCAGTGCCTCCGGCCCGACCCGCTGTGGGGACCCATCAAGCAGGAGAACCGTATTATGTACCGGAAGTCGCTCGAGCAGCACGCCTCCCGCTTCAAGCAGCTGCACGTGGCCGGCGTGGATAGGGTTTCCAGCGGCGCCAGTCTGAGCAGCGCCGACAGCGCTGACAACGAGACAGAGTGTCTCAACACCGACGGCGGCCTGCGCGTGTAGCGTGTGCCGCCGCTCAGCGGACCAACGGACGTCTATGACGGGGGACGAGACGGGACGGGGCGCGCGGGGCAGGGGCGGGTGGGACAGGGACAAGGACGGGCAGGGGGCGGGGGGGGCCTATAATAACATACCATTTCATTTATTAAAAAAAACATACAAAATAGTTTTATTCCGCATTTACTTCACCCCCATATTGAGTGACCTGCACATGCCTATAATTTTTGAATTTGGTAAAAGTGATCGTCATATGTCAATCTCCAATTCAATCTCTATCGATTCCCATTGGTTGTGTTAAATTCGGTTGATAAACATGACAGCTGTGTTGGATCACAAATACCACTACAATTTGTAGTTTGTCCTCGTGGTCTAATAATTGATCACCTATATAGAAATCGGAGGTCGTCGCTAAATAAGTCGCTAACTTCACGGGCATGCAAAGTTGCACCTCTGCTCTATTTCACAATCACACAGTGGCCTGAAAAACGCCAGAGCGGTGAGGTTGTCACGCGACTCAGTGTGGGCAGTGTTGCCGCGCGGACTCAGTGTTGCCGCGCGGACAGGGTGTGGGCACGCGACTCCCACTAGGCGCTCTTTCTACGGTGCTGTGCTCCGAGTGTTCATAGCTGCTGGTGCCCTGTGGCCCTGTGTAGTGGCCATAGCTGCTGGTGCTCTGTGGCCCTGTGGAGTGTGTACAAATGTGCGCCAGTGGCGAGAGGGACGTCAGTCAGCGGGCCGATGTGTGCGTGTGAGATCGAGTGTGTGCGGTGTCAGTGTCACTCCTTTGAGAGGGAGAGAGAGGAGTAGCTCCAAACCATTATTTCGTGTTATGCTAGTCCAGCCTAGCAGCAGGGACCTTCTGTGACAGGTCCCTCTGATTAGATGATAGCGGCCAAAACGCATTTTCGGTGGGGCTAATTAGTTTTCTCAACTTAGCCAAACTGGTGTGCTTTCGATTCGTGGCTCCTATGCTTTATGGCGGCACCTTGCAATGCAAAGCAATACAATATATTGTATTGCATAAGTCACCAATCAGTCCTTGTTTAGTGTCAGTTTTAGTGAGTCTCTGTCAAGTCAAATGTCAGTTCAGCTTGTGCAGTGCTAGGTTGGTTTTGTACCCGATGTACGTTGCTTTAAGTAGACTGTCGTGCTAGAGATGGTTCTATTTTAGTTGGCATGATTTGTCCAAAAGGAAGATATCAGCCCTAGGGATATTTATGTCATGTGTGTCTGCGTTTCAATATAAACCTGCTACTTAAATTCGTGTGAAATGTCTTACACATTTCAGTTGTACTTAAAATATGTTAATTTATGTGTTCCAATTTGAGCTACTGACAATGTCCAGGAAATGTCATTTTGAAGGCAATGTACATCATGCCGCGTTCTCTTCCGCTTGTTTCAGGGTATCATATGTGCCAAAAACAGTACACGGTCTGTTTTCGTTAAGATAATTAAGGATCTCGCTGACCTATGCTATTGACAAGTACCCTTGTAATGACATGTGTTTGTCACTACGCTCTTTTCCGCTACCCAATGCAATGTGCGCAAGGCTTTACATTAACTGTCTAAATTGTCGAGGGATTTATTATTTATAGCAAGTACTACAGGCTGCTTCCATTCTGACTGAATATGTTACATAACCACAAAGGCCGGGACAGGGGGGCCGGGACTCTTCACTTTTAGGCCAAATTTTTGGTTAGAATCTTTGATTTTGCTCGATGATAATTTGTTTACGACAAACTGTTCGCCAAGGCGAGAAGAGCCAAAATCTGCAAAAAAATATTGTATAGGAGGTTGGGTTTCTCAAGACGAGTTCAAAGTTTCGCTGACCTCCCCCCCCCCCCCCGCACTTTTTGTGACGTTCCTACATCCCTGCATAACCACAACTCTAGGAAGTTTGCGTAGAATGTTTCACCTTCAGCCACAATTTGTATGCAGCGAAACAGACAAATCAATGAAAAGTTGGCCGTTCGTGTACTGTGTCAGAGATCGTAAAAAAAATAACCGCAACGGCAACAATAATTGACTTGTTGAAAACTAACCGAATGTTTAATCACGAATGCTCATCGCAACACCTCCCTGTCTGTTTGTAATATTCGCGCCGACAAGCAGCGATTCGAGCTGTCAAAGTGGACCTACATGTTCTTTGACTTATCTGGGCTGCCATCCGGAAATCAGTGTTTTTTTTTCCTCTTGGTTTTCTTTATCGAACAATGTTTGTTGACAATGCAGGGCACTCAATCGTGATATCTCTGCAGTGTAAATCGTTTGTGTATTCCTGATACAGATGCGATTAGTGTCATTACCAGCAGGCACTCAATCGTGATATCTCTGCAGTGTAAATCGTTTGTGTATTCCTGATACAGATGCGATTAGTGTCATTACCAGCAGGCACTCAATCGTGATATCTCTGCAGTGTAAATCGTTTGTGTATTCCTGATACAGATGCGATTAGTGTCATTACCAGCAGCACAATGCACAATGGCATGAAATATATGAGTGAAAAAGGGAAAAGTTTCTTTTTCTGAAGCAAAGTTGCAAGATATTGCTTCGCACGGCCTTTTGTACTTGGTTAGTGTGCTCGCATACTTTAAAATATCCAAATGCGTCCGCGCGAGCTGAAATGTCTTTGTGCGAGATGTAGTCCGTGCGATATTATGCGATGCTACAGTGTACGATTACCAAGTCCGGGTCAAATCGTACCTGGCATACACTGAGACCTATCATCACGATACAAAATGCTGCAGTTGTGCCGAATGTTTAGCGTAAACATACTGCAGAACTCCTTTCCGGAACTAAGTTATGAGATACCGGATATTGCCATTGTCGGTCTCGTCTCAGGAATGCTTGCACATGGTTGAAAACACGCGCTCGTAACGTCCATTTCGAGAAGAAAAAAACGGAATTCAGATTAGGCCGCCAATTGGCGCCCATCTCAATATTGCCTGCAATAACTAATCGCGGGATCACTGGTTTTCTCAACAGATCAGTGTCTATTTTAAACACAACCATTCTTTTTAATGTCGCAATATGAGCACCGTCGCCATCATTCCATCACAACTGCCTCAACGGGCATCATATCATCGATCGGATATGTGGAGCGATGGATTCTGGCGAAACTGGTTTGCAAGTGGCTATCGATTGTTCTATATAATTCTATGTTATCAATCACAACACACTATCATGTAGGCTGTAAGCTTGATATGTATGTATGTATGTATGCACATACATACAGTCTCTTCTGAAAGTAACTATCCACGGCGTGCGGCGCTCCACCGAACTAACCCACAACAGTTTGAGAGCCCCAGCACATTCGGTGCGCCTGTTGGCTAATCCGGTCCGAGAGGGGAGGGTGACCGGTCAAAGGTCGTGACTCGTGTCGTGTCACCCGCCCCTCTCTTCCCCGCCCCACCAGGTGGGCCATTGTGACAACCTCACCGCTCTGGCGTTTTTCAGGCCACTGTGTGATTGTGAAATAGAGCAGAGGTGCAACTTTGCATGCCCGTGAAGTTAGCGACTTATTTAGCGACGACCTCCGATTTCTATACAAATGATATAGATGATCAATTATTAGACCACGAGGACAAACTACAAATTGTAGTGGTATTTGTGATCCAACACAGCTGTCATGTTTATCAACCGAATTTAACACAACCAATGGGAATCGATAGAGATTGAATTGGAGATTGACATATGACGATCACTTTTACCAAATTCAAAAATTATAGGCGTGTGCAGGTCACTCAATATGGGGGTGAAGTAAATGCGGAATAAAACTATTTTGTATGTTTTTTTTAATAAATGAAATGGTATGTTATTGTAACATTAGACAAAACAGTTATAAATCATATCTTTCGCCATGGGCGGTACCTGGTTAGTGAAAAAGGGAGGTCAAATAGGAAAAAATGTTATCCGCAGGCATGTTGCTACCCAGCACTATAAATAAGTTACTGATCGTAGATAGTTCCTTTTTGCATATTCTACTTCATCATAGGCGCATCCAGGATCCAAGCTGGGGAGGCGCAAGACATTTTGATAAGTATATTATCCGCTATTGTGATACTAACTAGTCAACAGTGACTATTTCACTTACAACTTCAATTCACATTGCTTACCCCCCTTTTACCCTACCTGGACTCGCCTATTATCTCATAATCGTTCGTAGAGTACCCTGTGGTGCGTGTTTCATCCGAAAACTGCAGTATGTTATGTCATTGTAGGCCCATGCATCTTAGTTTCCTTGCAATAATATGACCCCCTTTCTTCCATTCCTGAGCGCGCCTCTGCAAAAAAAAATGTATTCCCTCTCCTGGCCTCATATGTGCATATATCAGTATACGTTAACCGTCTATTGCGCCGTAATCGCTGTCATATCGTCATCACCATGCCAGTCACCCCCCTTTGCATGTGCCTGAACATGCCCATGCAACTCTATATGTAAAAAAATATGAAAATAATGGAAGGAGAAACTATCTATTACATCTTGATAGCTATAAATGCTCCTTACATCGCTCTATTGGCTCCCCGCCAAGCATTGGATACTTCCTGGAACCCCCCCCCCCCCCCACACACACACACACTTTTTCAAGCCCCTGAAACCGCCTCTGCCATGGAATTTGTATGATATTTCATTAACATCAACTAATTTGCACTTGTTGCAATCACCGTAAACCGATGTAACTGCTTTATATTTGAGGCAGTTAGGAAGAAACCGTGAAGATCGCATTTCCGTATTATTGCCAAATATTGCCGCCGAACCCTCCCAAAACCGTGCCCTGGAACCGCCTCTGTTCAGGTTAAGAACTCAAAATTTTGACTCCGAATGCGGCATTCAATTCTAGGAAAAGTCCTAAACTTTCATGGGCTTGCTCTCAGCCATTATGGATATATCTGCGAGAAAAAAAAAATGAGGGGTGGAGCCCCCCCCCCCCCCCCCCCCCTGTTACAAATAGGGCTAACAAATAGGGCCCTACGGGGAGGGAGGCTGACAGTCCCCCCTGAGGTTTTTCTTGAATAGCTTTTTACACGTGTGGCACATCTTGCTGAAATTTGTTGTAGCTGAGTTTACAACAATTATACATATGCTGTACAAATTTAATTGAAATTGGTTAAGTAGTTTGGGAGGTAATCATGTTTTGATGACGTCATGTTGGTGGAAAAAAGATAAATATTTGAAAAATGGTAGAAAACAGAGTTTTTAGGGAAATTAGAAACGCAATTGACTAAAGATACAAAATGGAATTCTCTTTAAAATGGCAATCTCGGATTTCCAAAATTTTGGGTTTTTGACCTCTAAAATAAATACAAAACTGTTTGTTTTGAAAAATCCCCACAAAATCAAAATTTTCAAAGAAGTTAGAAAAAAAGAAATTATGTGAGAGAACTGAGTATGGATAATACCCATACCAAATTTCAAAGCAATATCTTCATTTTTGACTGAGTGATGGCTCCCTAAGTGTAAGAAACTGATGACGTCATTTTTTAATAACTTTTGTTGACCTTTTTGACAAGATACGAACAAATAATTGCCTTTTCTGTATTTCTGAGCCAGAACTGGTCTAGGAACATGCCTTTTTATTTACATTTATCAATTTATCATTTTTAGGTTTTCTGAAGCGCAAAATCGCTGTTCTGGACGTGGTAAATCCGAGGTTATTCACTTGCCCTGGAAGGTCACTCGTTGACTTGAAACCTAAAAATCGCATACTATTAGATTCCTCTCATGACAGGCAACATGCTGGTTCATACCGTATTGCTCTACGTTGCTTTGTTTGGAAGTTAACAGGGGGGGGGTATGCCAGGCCCCCGTTGGTGAAGGTGAAAAAAGCTCCCGTAGTGCGAGGGTTAAAGGAAATAGTTCACCTTCAACATGGGATTTTGCACTGAAATAGCAGTTTTGTAGCCCGTGTTGAGAAATCCTTATCTGCAACTTTTCTTGGCTGAAAAGACTCTCCAGCCGAAGATATTTGACTTTTTGGCGAAGGAATTCGGCGCATATATGATATACCGTACCGTCTGAGAGTGCCAGCACTGGTCTGAGCATGCGCAGACCAATAACGCACACCATAACATTAATAATTTACGACCTTCTGGCCTGAATTGGCGCGATGTAGGACCATTTTTGAAAAGAAAAAAGAACCTGTATTAAAAAATATAATAAAATCGTGTTCTGAATTTTTTCCGAAGGTGAACTATTTCCTTTAAGAGAAATTTCCGAAATATACTATAGTTGCTGTCAGGTGACTTCAGATCAAAGTGTAATAATAGGCCCAGATCCGCCGCAGTCTTTTTTCGTCACTGGTGTTTTATGGAAGTATTATGTTGTTTGTAATATGAAACGCTCTTTATAAAGATAATAAATGATATTTCACTTTGCCGTATTGATCACTCTGACAGCTGAAATATGTAATCACACGGGACAACTACCCACTTTACAGTCGCCATCGTTCTACAAAACTTAGCATAAGAGGACGAGAGGAGATCAAGGGAGGAGACATCTCATCCCTTCAAGGGAGGAGATGTTATGAGCTCAAACTTGTGAAGACAAATATTAATCTAGTAAATAACAGTTAATTTTCATTTAACTTTTGACGACACTTGAACGATGCTATATAGGAATTAGTGTATTTGTGTTATATAACCTGACGATCATGTTATATAATTATGTTATGTTAAACAATGAAACAATCGTATTGTGACATGCAAAATACGCTGTAGTAGCCCTGAGCCGCCTTGCCGTCGTTGCTCTCGCTGTGGGAGAGCTTGGGACCGTAATGCGGGTCGTCGACGCCGTAGGAGAACTTGTAAGACGTCGGGACGTTGTAGTCGCCGCCATATCCACCACCGTGTCCGCCACCGTGTCCGCCACCGTGTCCGCCGCCGTGTCCGCCTCCGATGCCACCGCCGTGTCCGCCGCCGGCGCTGACGGCGGCCACCAGGAGCGATGCGATAACCAGGACCTTCATACTGCTGCTGCTGCTGCTGCTGCTGCTGCTGCTGCTGTGGTCACACTGCTGTGGGACGCTGGGTGGACTGGTGCCCTAACCACTCGGCGTACCCGTTATATACGGCTGAGGGCAGGGCTGGGTCCCGGGGGCAGCGGAGGGTGACCGGGTGGTGGGGCTGACCCACGCTAGTCTACCCTCACGACCATCTACAGCCGGGTCACGCGGGGCGAATAAGGTGTCCCTGCTGGGCCCAGAAAGGAAAATCTGTCCGGAACGTGACACAGTTGTTGATTTTTGTTTATGGCGACTCACTGTATTAAGTGTTTTAATGTTATTTACTCGGATCAAAAAACTACGCGGATATAATTTTTTGAAATGATTTTTTTTTAAAGGAAGCGTCATATATATCTAACTAATTACTTCTTACCATGATGCTGCAACGTTACATTGTATTACAACCGAATCCATGGACTGCAAAACCATAAATAATTATAGGTGTGTCTGAATTTGTTTCCAGTTGATGCGTGTTCCCAAACATAAAACTAAAAAGTGAAATAATAATATGTTAATTCTATAAGAAAGATCCAATTGCACTTTTAACGTGCCGGTAACAAAACAATGTTGTTGTTTTTCCTTAAGATCATCTTCAGGTTATACAAAATAAATACTGTAATTCCTATAGCGATACTCATACAAGCGCCGTCAAAGGCTTGATGTAACTTAATTGATTTTTACTTGATCAATATTTGTCTTTTCAGACTTGTGTTCAAACATTCCCTCCCTTGACACCACAGCGAAATACCAGGTGGATCGAGCGCCACGCTGTTCTCGGGCTTTCGAAAAACAGTTTTCGAAAATCGAAATGCCAAGACATCCTGCAGCATTTAGCAGCGTTCGTTCTTTTCTGTGTTTTGTGGACTGATGTCGATTGTGACAAGCATGTGATTGGCAAATTTGAGCTGTGCCAGTCTTCAACGCCATAAGAGAGGGATGTATCCATTAGCTTTGTGAACGGCGTTTCATTTTACAAGTAACATGATACTTTCATACAGCACCAGCGACGATCAGAATGAAGGCGGCAGCGTATGGGCTTCCTATTTGTTAACCCGCGAGTTACTGGGGTATATTTCATAACGCGACTTACTGGGGGGGGGCTATTTTCCCCCCTCGGATCTCCGGAACTACTGGACCAAATGTAAACATTCAAACGGCATTCGATAGCCCTGGGAAATTTATCGAGGGAAACATAATATTGTTGACATCGGGGTCACTGATGACGTCACAGGTCAGGTCAAGTACAAAATGTTTGACCGTGTCAAAAGGTCTCGATGGATGGAATTGTCGCGCAAAATTGCGATATTAAACGCATAAACTGTCGATAAATCAGTATGATTCGTGTGTCTGACACTTCTAAGTACCTTTGTAAGCTGTTTATGACCTTGGGTCAGGTCAAGGTCACCCGAGGTCACGAGGTCAAACTGCAGATTACAGTCATTAGGCGTTGTAACACATATGTATGGGTTTGTTTTTCGTCTGGAACGCGAAAAATGACCTTAGAACAATGTTTGTTTCATATAAATAGGAGTAAAAAGCAAAAATGGAAATGCGTTTTGTATGCATGGTGTGAGAGGTGGTCGATTTTTGTCATTTAAAGGTCATAACTCGGTCATTTTTGAAGATATTGACTTCAAATTTGGTACACATATTCACCGCACACGTCTCAATCATATATATTCCGGTTTTTGGATAATTCTTGGATACATTTTTTCAAAAATCTTCAAAATTTTGTTAAAAAAAGATGTAATTGGATTTCTCAAAATTTTTAATTAAAAAAAACTACAAAATCCGAGATAGCAGTTAAATAGCACAGTCTATTTTCAGTAATTTTATTTAAGACAATTGAGTTTATCTCAAACATCGTACCTTTGACAGCTTTTTCCGCAAACCATTATTTTGCAACAAAAACCGAAGAACATGACGTCACTCTGACGCCATGTGAGAGAAGTGAGATGTGAGAGAAGATACTGCAACTTCGGTGACGATACCGGTGTTAGTTTAGAAGTTATTGCAAAATAACGGAAGGGGGCAAAAAATAGCCCCCCCCCCACCACCCAGTAAGTCGCGGATTAATTTAATATCCCTTTAATCTCTTACGTCAATAACTCCTAGCATATTTATAAAATCTCACAATTTAGTCACAACAAGATAATGAAGGAATATATGTGGTATAGACTCCTTCCTACCCGGATATCTGCCCCAGTCTGCCGTCTCTCTTATGCCGTATGCTGCCAAATGGGCATTGATGGTAATGGTTCTTTGCCATATTCTTAATTGAAGACACCTGAGTTTCAAATCGTCGGTAATGACAATATGGTCAGTCGTAAGTTTGTCCAAGCTATATTTCTGATTAAGAGCTAGTTCACTTTGCCAATGCAGTTGCCAACTGTTTGGTATGATTGACTTGGATCCGTCAAGAAGGATGCTGATATGCTCATTTCGCCGTTTTATCTACTTTTCCAGTTTCTGGATACTTCCCAGTTAATCTGCATATGGCTTTTCACGTGCAGTTATCTGGTTTATATCCCTTGCGATACTATGCAGAATAGACTGCTGTGCCAGGAAATGAATAGAAAAATATCTACTTATTAAATTATTCGAGTGTGAGGATATGCTGCGATCCGTTTGGTACAAGTCTTGTATTCCTACCGCACCGTGTCAAATAAGCTCGTATTTCCGTGTGTTTCGGTTTCCTCAAGATCCATACGGCTCCTTATCCTAAATGACTTTAAAGCAGTTAGCTACCGGTAGCATATTTATCGAGACGACCACACATTTTAAGCCTATATTAAACTGTCTCTACCCCCCATCCATTATTGAAAGGTAAAATCGCCATATCTCCCTCGCAGTGAAATTCTGCGGCGACCTTAACGATTGGTCGTTTTTCTTTCACTACTGCTTTCCATTTATTTTGACTATTTCCGTCAAGAAACTTCTTACCCCAAACAATCTTTAAACTGGACGATTGTGCGTTCGGCATCTGGACCTTTTTCCAGAACGTGCCCAGTTGTGTACTGCGATATTTTGTTAGTTGTCCCCAGATTAACGTTACCATGATCCTTTCAATTTCTTTAATCCGTTCGTCCGTATTTAATCTTGCAAGACTAAGAGGGTATTCGCTTACAAACCACCGGAGGCAGCCGCAAGCGCCCGCTTCTCCGCCCAGAGCCTTATTGGCATTCTCACTAAATATAGCACGCAAAATCCTCAATAAAACTCGCGAGTCAGGTGACCGACAAATAAAATGTGGGTATAAATATGTATATTCTTACATGATTTGCGTGGTTAAGAAGACAGCGTGTTGAGTATTTACACGAGACACATGTAGTACACAAGCAAAAGCCAAAAACAGAGCCAGAGCACGGGTCAGAAAGGCGGGACCGCGGCTGTCATAAAGACGGTACAGGGGCTGTGAGAAGGCTCTAGTGTCCGCTACCGTATCCGCCGCCGTTTCCGCCGCCGTGTCCGCCGCCGTGTCCGCCGTGTCCGCCGTGCGAGGCCGATCCCGAGTACGTCACCTCGGCGTTGTGTCCGCCGTAGCCGTACTGGTCCGAGTGGTACTTGACGTGCTGGGTGCGGCCGTCCGGCAGCGCCACGCTGTAGTAGCCCTGAGCCGCCTTGCCGTCGTTGCTCTCGCTGTGGGAGAACTTGGGGCCGTAGTGCGGGTCGTCGACGCCGTAGGAGAACTTGTAAGACGTCGGGACGTTATGGTCGCCACCATATCCACCACCGAGTCCGCCACCGTGTCCGCCGCCGTGTCCGCCGCCGTGTCCGCCGCCGTGTCCGCCGCCGTGTCCGCCGCCGTGTCCGCCGCCGTGTCCACCTCCGGCGCTGACGGCGGCCACCAGGAGCGATGCGATAACCAGGACCTTCATACTGCTGCTGCTGCTGCTGCTGCTGCTGCTGCTGCTGCTGCTGCTGCTGCTGCTGCTGTGGTCACACTGCTGTGAGACGCTGGGTGGACTGGTGCCCTGACCATTCGGCGTGCCCGTTATATACGTCTGAGGGCAGGGCTGGGTCCCGGGGGCAGCGGAGGGTGACCGGGCTGACTCACGCTAGTCTGTCCTCACGACTCGGGCTACAGCTGGGTCACGCGGGGCGAATAAGGTGTCCCTGCTGGTCCTATAGAAGGGAAAATATGTCCGAATCGTGACAAAATTGTTAGTTTTTGGTTAGTGACCCACTCTCAAATATGTAAACAAAAAATGAAAAAAATGCGTACGTTGCTGCATGATTTCTTTGAAGTTTGATTATCGAAAGCTCTCCTTTTCGAAAAACTAGCTCCAGCAGCGAGGCGCTCGATCCACCCTGGATTGCCCTGTGTTGGCAACGGACGAAATGTTTGAGCACAAGCCTGCAAAGTCAAATCCTTATCTATCAAATATTAAATATCTATTAATATTAATCTTCTATTATCTTTCATCTGTAATATACATTACCTTTTTACCATTAACTTTTGAAGACATTCCGTATGAGCGAAGCTATAGGGATTAGTGTATTTTATATAACCGGAAGATAATTTTATGTCAAAAATGAAACAATAGTATTGCAAGTGGTATTTAAAACATCTAATTGGATGTTTTATATACAATGAGCATCGGAGTACTTTCACAGATTAATTTATCTTTAGGAACCTCTACCAGCGTAAACTGGAAAGAAATGAAAACACAACATTAATCATTAATTCATGGCCAGGCAGTGTATGGATTCGAAGTGTTTATGTAATTTCGTATTATAATCATGCCAGAGAGTCAAGAGAAGTCAGATATATGTAATTACACAATGAATGAACGGCGATGCTAATTTTCGTTCATTCATTAAGTAATTACTTATCTCTGACTTTTCTTCAAACAAACTGCTCGACATTAACATCGATGCAGTTTGTATATGGTTGAAAAGCTTCTCAACATTTTTGTGAGTGGTTCACTAACCAAAACCGAACAATTGTGTCACGATCCGGACATATTTTCCGTTTTATAGGACTAGCGTGACCCGGCTGTAGTCAGTCGTGAGGACAGAGCGGCCTGGGTCAGCCCCACCACCGGTCACCCTCCGCTGCCCCAGGGACCCAGCCCTGCCTTCAGACGTATATAACGGGCACGCCGAGTGGTCAGGGCACCAGTCCACCCAGCGTCTCACAGCGGGGTGACCACAGCAGCAGCAGCAGCAGCAGCAGCAGTATGAAGGTCCTGATTATCGCATCGCTCCTGGTGGCCGCCGTCAGCGCCGGCGGCGGACACGGTGGTGGATATGGTGGCGACTACAACGTCCCGACGTCTTACAAGTTCTCCTACGGCGTCAACGATCCGCATTACGGCCCCAAGTTCTCCCACAGCGAGAGCAACGACGGCAAGGCGGCTCAGGGCTACTACAGCGTGGCGCTGCCGGACGGCCGCACCCAGCACGTCAAGTACCACTCGGACCAGTACGGCTACGGCGGACACAACGCCGAGGTGACGTACTCGGGATCCGCCTCGCACGGCGGACACGGTGGACACGGCGGCGGATACGGCAGCGGACACGGCGGCGGACACGGCGGCGGACACTAGAGCCGCCTCACAGCCCCTGCACCGTCTTTGTGACAGCCACGGTCCCGCCTTTCTGACCCGTGCTCTGGCTCTGTTTGTGCCTATTGCTTGTGTACTACATTTGTCTCGTGCAAATACTCAAAACGCTGTCTTTTGAACAAAGGAAACCATGTAAGAATATACATATTTATACCCACATTTTATTTGTCGGTCAGATGACTCCTGAGTTTAATTAAGGATTTTGCGCACTATATTTAGTGAGAATACCAATAAGGCTCTGTGCGGAGAAGAGGGCGCTTGTCGTTGCCTCCGGTGGTTTGTAGGAGAACACCAGTTTAGTCTTGCAAGATTAAATACGGACGAACATATTAAATAAATTGACAGGATCATGGTAAAGTTAATCTCGGGACAACGAACAAAATATCGCAGTACACAAATGAACACGTTCTGAAAAAAGATCCGGATGATGTGAACGCCCAATCGTCCAGTCAAAAGATTGCTGGGGGTAAGAAGTTTCTTGACGGAAATAGTCAAAATAAATGGAAAGCAGTAGTGAAAGCTAAATTAACAATCGTATAGGTCACGTCAGTATTTCACAGCGAGGGAGGTATGTCGATTTTACCTTTCAATGATGGATTGGGGGTGGAGATAGATTAATATGGGCTTAAAATATGTGGTCATCTCGATAAATATGTTACCGGTAGCCAACTGAATCAAAGTCATTTTGGATAAGGAGCCGTATGGATCTTGAGGAAACCGAAACACACGGAAATACGAGCTTATTTGACACGGTGTGGTAGGAATACAAGACTTGTACCAAACGGATCGCAGCATATCCTCACACTCGAATAATTTAATAAGTAGACATGCTTCTGTTCATTCCTGGCACAGCAGTCCATTCTGCATAGTATCGCAAGGGATATAAGCCAGACAATATCACGTGAAAAGCCATATGCAGATGAACTGGGAAGTATTCCGGAACTGGAAAAGTAGATAAAACGGTGAAATGAGCATATCAGCATCTTTCTTGACGGATCCAAGTCAATCATACCAAACAGTTGGAAACTGCATTGGCAAAGTGAACTAGCTCTTAATCAGGACTATAGCTTGGACAAACTTACGACTGACCATATTGTCATTACCGACGATTTGAAACTCAGGTGGCTTCAATTAAGAATATGGCAAAGAACCATTACCATCAATGCTCATTTGACAGCATATACGGCATAAGGGAGACGGCAGACTGGGGCAGATGTCCGGGTAGGAGGGAGTCTATACCACATATATTCCTTCATTATCTTGTGGCTAAATTGTGAGATTTTCTAAAAATGCTAGCAGTTGTTGACATAACATAATAAAGTGTGATAATAGGAAGCCCATCCGCTGCAGTCTTCATTCGTCGCTGGTGTTGTATCAAAATGTCGTGAAAATGTTGCCATTGCCATCGTGAAAAGAAGAAAATATCGTCCAGACAATTACCAATGTCACAATTGACACCATTCCACAAAACATAGATTAGGACGAACGTTTTTAAATCCTGCATGATGTTTTGGAAGTTTGATTTTCGAAAACTCGCTATTTCGAGAGAGAGAGAGAAAACAAAACTAGCTCGAGCAGCGAGGCGCCTGATCACCCTGGATTGGCCTGTTTGGCAACGGAGGAAATGTTTGAGGGCAAGCCTGCAAAGACAAATATTTATCTATCAAATAGTAAATATTTATGAATATTAATTTTCTATCATCTTTTTATCCGTAGTGAAAATAACTGTTTACCTTCAACTTTAGGCGACACTCAATATGAGCGAAGCTATGGGAATTAGTGTATTGTATACAACCGGAAGATAATGTTATGTCAAAAATGAAACAATAGTATTATAAGTAGTATGGAAAATATGTAATTGGATGTTTTTTTATACAATGCACATCGGATTACTTTTACTGTATTTAGATTACTGTCTTTCACTATACTGCTTTCCATTTATTTTTACTATTTCCGTCAACAAACTTCTTATCATACATCTTTAAACTGGACGATTCTGCGCTAAGATCCGGCATGTTCAATCTACTCTTTTCCCGAACGTGTCTTTGTTTACTGAGATAATGTTGTGTTGTCGCCCCTTATTAACTTTGACATGACCCCATTAATTGGTTTAATATGTTCGTATTTAATCTTGCAAGACTAAAAGGGTGTTCGCCTACAAACCACCGGAGGCAGCGGCAAGCGTCCCATTCTCCGCACAGAGCCATATCGGTATTCTCACTATGTATATAACACGCAATGTCCTCAATGGAACTCGCGAGTCAGGTGACCGACAAATAAAATGTGGGTATAAATATGTATATTCTTACATGGTTTGCGTGGTTCAGAAGACAGAGTGTGGAGTATTTACACGAGACACATGTAGTACACAAGCAAGAGACCTACACAGAGCCAGTGCACGGGTCAGAAAGGCGGGACCGTGGCTGTCACAAAGACGGTGCAGGGGCTGTGAGACGGCTCTAGTGTCCGCTGCCGTATCCACCGCCGTGTCCGCCGCCGTTTCCGCCGCCGTGTCCGCCGTGTCCGCCGTGCGAGGCGGATCCCGAGTACGTCACCTCGGCGTTGTATCCGCCGTAGCCGTACTGGTCCGAGTGGTACTTGACGTGCTGGGTGCGGCCGTCCGGCAGCGCCACGCTGTAGTAGC
Organism: Chirona hameri; assembly: GCA_036785665.1. Taxonomy (NCBI): domain Eukaryota; kingdom Metazoa; phylum Arthropoda; class Thecostraca; order Balanomorpha; family Balanidae; genus Chirona; species Chirona hameri. Next base: position 47,422 of record JAXIVJ010004624.1, read on the forward strand.
CCTGAACCGCCTTGCCGTCGTTGCTCTCGCTGTGGGATAACTTGGGGCCGTAGTGCGGGTCGTCGACGCCGTAGGAGAACTTGTAAGAGGTCGGGACGTTATGGTCGCCACCATATCCACCACCGTGTCCGCCACCGCATCCGCCTCCGTGTCCGCCGCCGTGTCCGCCTCCGTTGCCACCGCCGTGTCCGCCGCCGGCGCTGACGGCGGCCACCAGGAGCGATGCGATAACCAGGACCTTCATACTGCTGCTGTCGCTGTTGCTGCTGCTGCTGCTGCTGCTGCTGCTGCTGCTGCTGCTGCTGCTGCTGCTGCTGCTGCTGCTGCTGCTGCTGCTGCTGCTGCTGCTGCTGCTGCTGCTGCTGCTGCTGCTGCTGCTGCTGCTGCTGCTGTGGTCACACCGCTGTGAGACGCTGGGTGGACTGGTGCCCTGACCACTCGGCATGCCCGTTATATACGTCTGAGGGCAGGGCTGGGTCCCGGGGGCAGCGGAGGGTGACCGGGCTGACTCACGCTAGTCTGTCCTCACGACTCGGGCTACAGCTGGGTCACGCGGGGCGAATAAGGTGTCCCTGCTGGTCCTATAGAAGGGAAAATATGTCCGAATCGTGACAAAATTGGTAGTTTTTGGTTAGTGACCCACTCTCAAATATGTAAAAATGAAAAAAATGCGTACGTTGCTGCATGATTTCTTTGAAGTTTGATTATCGAAAACTCGCTTTTTCGAAAAACTAGCTCGAGCATCGAGGCGCTCGATCCACCCTGGATTGCCCTGTGTTGGCAACGGCCGAAATGTTTGAGCACAATCCTGCAAAGTCAAATCCTTATCTATCAAATATTAAATATCTATTAATATTAATCTTCTATTATCTTTCATTTGTAATATACATTACCTTTTTACCATTAACTTTTGAAGACATTCCGTATGAGCGAAGCTAGTGTATTTTATATTGTATTTGTATTTTATTATTATATTATATTATGTATTTTATTAGTGTATGTTATATAACCGGAAGAGAATTTTATGTCAAAAATGAAACAATAATATTGCAAGTGGTATGTAAAACATCTAATTGATGTTTTATATACAATGAACATCGGATTACTTTCACAGATTAATTTATCTTTAAGAACCTCTACCTGCATAAACTGGAAGGAAATGAAAACACAACATTAATCATTAATTCATGGCCAGGCATTGTATGGATTCGAAGTGTTTATGTAATTTCGTATTATAATCATGCCAGAGAGTCAAGAGAAGTCAGATATAAGTAATTACACAATGAATGAACGGCGATGCTAATTTTCGTTCATTCATTAACCCGCGAATCACTGGGGAGGGGGATTTTTTAGCCCCCCCCCCCCCCTTAGGAATATTAGGAATATCTCAATAACTAATGCAGATATTGACGCCAAATTTTCAGTCTTTCCGGGCATAATTTTTACACCTTTTGAGAAACTATAAAATAAAAATCGTCAGAAATTTTCCGAGATAAAGTGAATTTAGTGACGTCACTAAACACGATTTTGACACCAAAATCGGCTAAACTTTGCCAGGCCGTACAAATGCCGAATTTGAAGCAAAATGCAATTGAAAAACGCCAACAGGTAAAAAATTGCAAGGGCAAATTGAAATTGCAAATTGAAACCAGCTTTCTCGAAATTTAAAAAGAAAATGGTTTTTGACCCCAAACATTTCCAAAAACAACTTTTTTGGAAAAATGCTCACAAAATCAAATCTTCAAAGATATTGAAAAACCGGAATATATGTCAGATAACGAAATATGGGCAACTACCATACCAAATTTCAAAATGATATCTTTTTTGAATGCATGGCATATAAAGTAGTAAATCATGACGTCATGTTTCGAAATTGCGTTTTTTTTTACCGGATACAGACAAATAAATTCCAACACTGTTTGTTTTATATAAAACTGATATATAAACATGTTTTTTTTCTCATTTCGATTGATCAATTTGAAATTTTGACCTTCAGTGACCTGAACTTGACCTGAACTTGACACTAACTCCACGTAAATGAAGTCAGGTGGTAAAATGACTACCACTATCGAATTCTACGCGTAAAAGCATCCATGAAACATGTGCTGCATGACCTTCGTAGATATTTTGAGTGTAGTCACCTTTTGTGACCTGACCTTGATCTTGATCTTTTCCAACAATCTCACTTTAGCTCATGTGAGATATATATCATACCTTTGACAGCACTTTGGATGATTATAGGCGCAATCGAAGGCCATGGATGGCATGTATTGTCCATAAACTCAAATACCTCGATTTTGACGTTTGACTTGACCGTGACCTGACATGTGACCTTAATTTGAAATTTGTAAGTTTGCGTTAGGTTGATCTCATTGAGCGCTTTCGAATGCCGCCTTGCGCCTCCCGCTGCGATCATTGGTTCTGAAGATACCGGGGGGGGGGGCTAAAAAAAAGTATTTCACTCAGTATTTCACTGCGAGGGAGATATGTCGATTTTACCTGTCAATGATGGATTGGGGGGGGGGGGCAGACAGTTTAATATAGGCTTATATTTGGTCATCTCGATAAATATGTTACTGGTAGCCAACTGAATCAAAGTAATTTTGGATAAGGAGCCGTATGGATCTTGCGGGAACCGAAACTCACGGAAACACGAGCTTATTTGACACGGTGCGGTAGGAATACAATACTTGTACCAAACGGATCGCAGCATATCCTCACACTCGAATAATTTAATAAGTAGACATGCTTCTGTTCATTCCTGGCACAGCAGTCCATTCTGCATAGCATCGCAAGGGATATAAGCCAGGCAATATCACGTGAAAAGCCATATGCAGATGAACTGGGAAGTATCCAGAAACTGGAAAAGTAGAAAAAACGGCGAAATGAGCATATCAGTATCCTTTTTGACGGATCATACCAAACAGTTGGGAACTGCATTGGCAAAGTGAACTAGCTCTTAATCAGAAATATAGGTTGGACAAACTTATGACTTACTATATTGTCATTACCGACGATTTTAAACTCAGGTGGCTTCAATTAAGAATATGACAAAGAACCATTACCATCAATGCCCATTTGACAGCATATACGGCATAAGGGAGACGACAGACTGGGGCAGATATCCGGGAAGGAGGGAGTCTATACAACATATATTCCTTCATTATCTTGTGACTAAATTGTGAGATTTTCAAAAAATGCTAGGAGTTGTTGACATAACATAATAAAGTGTGATAATAGGAAGTCCATCCGCTGCAGTCTTCTTTCGTCGCTGGTGTTGTATCAAAATGTCGTGAAAATGTTGTCGTTGCCATCGTAAAAAGAGGAAAATATCGTCCAGACAATTACCAATTCCACAATTGACACCATTCCACAAAACATAGATTAGAACGAACGTTTCTAAATTCTGCATGATGTCTTGGAAGTTTGATTTTCGAAAACTCGCTTTTTCGAGAGAAAAAAATAACTAGCGCGAGCAGCGAGGCGCTTGATCCACCCTGGATTGGCCTGTGTTGGTAACGGAGGAAATGTTCGAGGGCAAGCCTGCAAAGACAAATATTTATCTATCAATTATTAGATATTTATTCATATTAATTTTTATCATCTTTTTATCTGTAGTAAAATTACTTTTGTACCTTCAACTTTAGACGACACTCAATATGAGCAAAGCTATGGGAATTAGTGTATTGTATACAACCGGAAGATAATGTTATGTCAAAAATGAAACAATAGTATTATAAGTGGTATGGAAAATATGTAATTGGATGTTTTTTATACAATGCACATCGGATTACTTTTACTGTCTTTAGATTACTGTCTTTCACTATACTGCTTTCCATTTATTTTGACCATTTCCGTCAGTAAACTTATTATCATACATCTTTAAACTGGACGATTCTGCGCTAAGATCCGGCATGTTCAATCTACTCTGTTCCCGAACGTGTCTTTGTGTGCTGAGAGAATGTTGTGTTGTCGCCCAAATTAACTTTGACATGACTCCAATAATATATTTAATATGTTCGCATTTAATCTTGCAAGAATAAGAGGGTTTCGCCTACAAACCACCGGAGGCAGCGGCAAGCGTCCGTTTCTCCGCACTGAAGCATATCGGTATTCTCACTATGTATATAACACGCAATGTCCTCAATGGAACTCGCGAGTCAGGTGACCGACAAATACAATGTGGGTATAACTTTGTATATTCGTACATGGTTTGTGTGGTTCAGAACACAGCGTGTTGAGCATTTACACGAGACACATGTAGTACACACGCAAGAGACCTAAACAGAGCCAGTGCACGGGTCAGAAAGGCGGGACCGTGGCTGTCACAAAGACGGTGCAGGGCTGTGAGACGGCTCTAGTGTCCGCTGCCGTATCCGCCGCCGTGTCCGCCGCCGTGTCCGCCTCCGTTGCCACCGCCGTGTCCGCCGTGTCCGCCGTGCGAGGCGGATCCCGAGTACGTCACCTCGGCGTTGTGTCCGCCGTAGCCGTACTGGTCCGAGTGGTACTTGACGTGCTGGGTGCGGCCGTCCGGCAGCGCCACGCTGTAGTAGCCCTGAGCCGCCTTGCCGTCGTTGCTCTCGCTGTGGGAGAACTTGGGGCCGTAGTGCGGGTCGTCGACGCCGTAGGAGAACTTGTAAGAGGTCGGGACGTTATGGTCGCCACCATATCCACCACCGTGTCCGCCGCCGTGTCCGCCACCGTGTCCGCCGCCGTGTCCGCCTCCGTTGCCACCGCCGTGTCCGCCGCCGGCGCTGACGATGGCCACCAGGAGCGATGCGATAATCAGGACCTTCATACTGCTGCTGCTGCTGCTGCTGTGGTCACACTGCTGTGAGACGCTGGGTTGACCGCTGCCCTGACCACTCGGCGTGCCCGTTATATACGTCTGAGGGCAGGGCTGGGTCCCGGGGGCAGCGGAGGGTGACCGGGCTGACTCACGCCAGTCTGTCCTCACGACTCGGGCTACAGCTGGGTCACGCGGGGCGAATAAGGTGTCCCTGCTGGTCCTATAGAAGGGAAAATATGTCCGAATCGTGACAAAATTGTTAGTTTTTGGTTAGTGACCCACTCTCAAATATGTAAACAAAAAATGAAAAAAATGCGTACGTTGCTGCATGATTTCTTTGAAGTTTGATTATCGAAAACTCGCTTTTTCGAAAAACTAGCGCGGGCAGCGAGGCGCTCGATCCACCCTGGATTGCCCTGTGTTGGCAACGGACGAAATGTTTGAGCACAAGCCTGCAAAGTCAAATCCTTATCTATCAAATATTAAATATCTATTAATATTAATCTTCTATTATCTTTCATCTGTAATATACATTACCTTTTTACCATTAACTTTTGAAGACATTCCGTATAAGCGAAGCTATAGGGATTAGTGTATTTTATATAACCGGAAGATAATTTTATGTCAAAAATGAAACAATAGTATTGCAAGTGGTATTTAAAACATCTAATTGGATGTTTTATATACAATGGAGTACTTTCACAGATTAATTTATATTTAAGAACCTCTCCAGCATAAACTGGAAATAAATGAAAACACAACATTAATCATTAATTCATGGCCAGGCAGTGTATGGATTCGAAGTGTTTATGTAATTTCGTATTATAATCATGCCAGAGATTCAAGAGAAGTCAGTTATAAGTAATTACACAATGAATGAACGGCGATGCTAATTTTCGTTCATTCATTAATCCGCGAATCACTGGGGAGGGAGCTTTTTTTAGCCCCCCCCCCCCCCCCCCCCCCCTTAGGAATATTAGGATATCTCAATAACTAATACAGATATCGACGCCAAACTTTCAGTCTTTCCGGGCATAATTTTACACCTTTTGGGAAACCATAAAAAAAATCGTCAGAAATTTTCCGAGATATAGTGAATTTAGTGACGTCACTAAACACGATTTTGACACCAAAATCAGCTAAAATTTGCCAGGCCGTACAAATGCCGCATTTGAAGCAAAATGCAATCGAAAAACGCCAACAGGTAGAAAATTGCAAGGGCTACAAACCAGCTATCTCGAAATTTATAGGGAAAATGGTTTTTGACCAAAAAAAATTCCAAAAACAACTTTTTTGGAAAAAGGCTCACAAAATCAAATTTTCAAAGATATTGAAAAACCGGAATATATGTCAGATAACGAAATATGGGCAACTACCATACCAAATTTCAAAATGATATCATCTTTTTTGACTGTCATGGCATATAAAGTATGGATAAATCATGACGTCATATTTTAAAATTGCGTTTTTTTACCGGATACAGACAAATAAATTCAAGCACTGTTTGTTTTAGATAAAACTGATATATTAAAACATGCTTTTTTCATTTCGATTGATCAATTTGAAATTTTGATCTTCAGTGACCTGAACTTGACCTGACCTGAACTTGACACTTGACATCAACTTGACCTGAACTTGACACTAACTCCACGTAAATGAAGTCAGGTGGTAAAATGACTACCACTATCGAATTCTACGCGTAAAAGCATCCATGAAACATGTGCTGCATGACCTTCGTAGATATTTTAAGTGTAGTCCCCTTTTGTGACCTGACCTTGACCTTGATCTTTTCCAACAATCTCACTTTAGCTCATTTGGGATATGTATCATACCTTTGACAACACTTTGGATGATTATAGGCGCAATCGAAGGCCATGGATGGCATGTATTGTCCATAAACTCAAATACCTCGATTTTGACGTTTGACTTGACCGTGACCTGACATGTGACCTTAATTTGATTTTTTAAAGTTTGCGTTAGGTTTACCTCACTGAGCGCTTTCGAATGCTGCCTTGCGCGTCCCGCTGCGATCGTTGGTTCTGAAGATACCAGGGGGGGGGCTAAAAAAAGCCCCCCCCCCCCCCCAGTGAGTCGTGTTATAGAATATACCCCAGTGACTGCCGGGTTAAGTAATGATTTATCTCTGACTTTCCTTCAAACAAACTTATCGACATTAACATCGATGTAGTTTGTATATGGTTGAAAAGCTTCTCAACATTTTTGTGAGTGGTTCACCAACCAAAACCGAACAATTCTGTCACGATCCGGACATATTTTCCCTTTTATAGGACTAACAGGGACTCCCTATTCGCCCCGCGTGACCCGGCTGTAGTCAGTCGTGAGGACAGAGCGTCCTGGGTCAACCCCACCACCCGATCACCCTCCGCTGCCCCCGGGACCCAGCCCCGCCTTCAGCCGTATATAACGGGCACGCCGAGTGGTCAGGGCACCAGTCCACCCAGCGTCTCACAGCGGTGTGACCACAGCAGCAGCAGCAGCAGCAGCAGCAGTATGAAGGTCCTGATTATCGCATCGCTCCTAGTGGCCGCCGTCAGCGCCGGCGGCGGACACGGTGGTGGATATGGTGGCGACTACAACGTCCCGACGTCTCACAAGTTCTCCTACGGCGTCGACGACCCGCATTACGGCCCCAAGTTCTCCCACAGCGAGAGCAACGACGGCAAGGCGGCTCAGGGTTACTACAGCGTGGCGCTGCCGGACGGCCGCACCCAGCACGTCAAGTACCACTCGGACCAGTACGGCTACGGCGGACACAACGCCGAGATGACGTACTCGGGATCCGCCTCGCACGGTGAACACGGCGGAAACGGCGGCGGACACGGCGGCAGATACGGCAGCGGACACTAGAGCCGTCTCACAGCCCCTGCACCGTCTTTGTGACAGCCACTGTCCCGCCTTTCTGACCCGTGTACTGGCTCTGTTTATGTCTATTGCTTGTGTACTACATGTGTCTCGTGTAAATACTCAACACGCTGTCTTCTGAGCCACCCAAACTATAAAAGAATATACATATTCATACACACATATTATTTGTTGGTCACCTGCCTCGCGAGTTTTATTGAGGATTTTGCGTGCTATATGTAGTGAGAATGCCGATATTTCTCTGTGCTGAGAAGCGGGCGCTAGCTGCTGCCTCCGGTGGTTTGAAGGCCAACACCTGCATCTTGCGCGACCTTAGTTCTGCGCAACCTACGAACACTACGACACATTTTGAAGAAATACTTATTGAAAATACCAGATATAAGCGCACAAGCGGCCAGTTTAAGTATTGCATGAGTAAATAAGTTCATTGACGTAAATTGCAAATAAATACATAAAGGGAAATAAGTTGCAAAAGACAAAATAACAATCGTAGATTATACCTCAGTATTACACTACGAGGGAGATATGGCGGTGTTACCTTTTAATGCTGGATTATTATGGGTGACGTCAGAAGAATCTTGGCTTAAAATGTATCGTCTCAATATAGATGGGAGCAATTGCTTCCAACATACGGGAACACGAGCTTATTCGACACGATGTAGTCAGAATAAAAGACGTGTACGGCACAGATCGCAGACGTGTACGACACAGATCGCAGACGTGTACGACACAGATCGCAGACGTGTACGACGTTTTACGACGCAGACGTTTCTTGGGGTGTGCAGACTCATAATGCAGTACAATAGGGGCAGCCATGGGTGAACAGTTCGGTAGTGAATCTTCCATCCGGGTGGACTGTAATCATTGTGTCTAAAAAGGATAGGGTACCTGAATAGTATGTGTGCTCCAGAGTGAACTTGATCTTAGGGTGATGATTGTTAATGTTCTCATAAAATTCCAGCAAACTTTTCAGTCCATGCACCCATATTCCGAAATAGTTATCTATATATCGTAAAAGTATGCTCGGTTTAAGGCAACAATTACTCACAAAGCTTGATTCAAGTTTATGCATGAAGGCTATGGCAATCGGTGGCGCGAGTCTGTTACCCATCGCTATTCCCTCTGTTTGCTTTTAGTAGTTTGTTCCAAAACGAATACAATTGTTGGTCAAGACGTGGGTAAGGAGGGTCTCTATCTCGGCGAGTGAAAGGCCATACACGTTAATCTTACTGATGTTTTATCTTATCAGATTGATCGTGGCGGTAATGGCTTCTTTATGGGAATGCTCCCATATAAGTTTACCACATCCAGGGAGAACACAATGGCCCCTTCAGGTAACTTCCCCGGAAAAGCCCCTTTCAGCTTATTCAAATAGTGTCCCGTATTTTCTAGGTAAGTAGGTACAAAATGGAGGATCTGTGTCAGTATCTGCTGGAGAAACCAGGATAACTTATCCAGGGGATCTCCACAGTCTGACACGATCGGCCGGAGCGGATTGTTAGGCTTATGTGTTTTCGGTAAACCGTAGAATTCCGCTGTTCTAGTCCACCTAGGCAGTAGTTTGGCTAACGTACGGTCTGGGAGCTTACCACGGAGGACTCTCGCGGTGAGGTCTTTGGTCTTGTTCTCCAGGTCGGGCGTCGGGTTGGTCGATACTTTTAAGTAACTGGTGAGCAAAGCAGAGGCTTATTTGAATAAGCTGAAAGGGGCTTTTTCGGGGAAGTTACCTGAAGGGGCCATTGTGTTCTCCCTGGATGTGGTAAACTTATATGGGAGCATTCCCATACAAGAAGCCATTACCGCCACGATCAATCTGATAAGAAAAAACATCAGTAAGATTAACGTGTATGGCCTTTCACTCGCCGAGATAGAGACCCTCCTTACCCACGTCTTGACCAACAATTTTATTCGTTTTGGAACAAACTACTACAAGCAAACAGAGGGAATAGCGATGGGTAACAGACTCGCGCCACCGATTGCCATAGCCTTCATGCATAACCTTGAATCAAGCTTTGTGAGTAGTTGTTGCCTTAAACCTAGCATACTTTTACGATATATAGATTACTATTTCGGAATATGGGTGCATGGACTGAAAAGGTTACTGGAATTTTATGAGAACATTAACAATCATCACCCTAAGATCAGGTTCACTCTGGAGCACACATACTATTCAGGTACCCTATCCTTCTTAGACACAATGATTACAGTCCACCCGGATGGAAGATTCACTACCGAACTGTTCATTAAACTCATGGCTGGGGCAGCCATGGGTTTAATGAACAGTTCGGTAGTGAATCTATTGTACTGCATTATGAGTCTGCACACCCCAAGAAAACAAAATTAGGAATCCTAACTTCACAAACAAAACGAGCCATTCGAGTATCATCATCACCAGATGCCACTGACCGGAGTCTTGACAAAATAAAACTTCTTTTCCTAGAGAACGGCTACCCAGAATATATGATAGATAGAGCATTCAGAACTAATCTCAGACCAACCCGACGCAATCAAAAAAAGAAAAATGTAAACGCAGGACAAGTGACATACATGAGGCTGCCATACGTTAATGAGACAATATGTCATCATGTGAATGGGATTATCAAAGGATCCAAACTGAATTTAAGAGTAGCCTGGCGGACTGGACCCACCCTCAAGAATAAACTCGTCAGATCTGCTCTAGAGCCCCCTCCATGTAGAGGAAAGACACGTTGTCATGCATGCCCTAACGGCCCAGCTGGGAAATGCCACACAAAAAACGTCGTATATAAAATGTCTTGTAAACAGTGTAACAATGACAAAAAAACATACTTCTATATAGGGGAAACATCTCGACCAGTCCGGGAAAGATTTAAGGAACACCTGTCCGACGCTAGATTGCGCAGGCTAGGTACAGGACTGGGCGAGCACACCTTGGACAACCACACCGGACTTAGCAACAAAGAAATAAATAGTAGCTTTCATCTTGAGATAATGAGCACGAATCGTGATATAGCAGACAATAAGATAGATGAATCAATCAAAATCCGTGAAAACAGCCCTAACCTGAACACATACTTAAAATCATGGCCCATTATCTAACCGTGTAGGTGGCTTATTACAGAAGGACCTGTCGCTAAGGTGTGTGGGTGTGTTTGCAAGTTGCATGTTATCATTCATTCGCTGTCAACGATTGTGTCACACAGCCTGTCTTGCGCTGGTTGCGTATTGCTTATTTTGTTACGTCATGTTGCAAATAGGTGATTTTCGTAGTATGCTTTCTTTTGACAATGTTGTACATTTTCTCGCTAATCACTCAGGCGTTTGAGTGTCTATATTTTAAACTATGACAGGTTTCTTTTCATAACTGTGTCACCTTCGTCATATTAAATTTGTTACATTTTGTTAGATTATGTTACGATATGTTAGGCATGTAATAGTCACTAAATCTTGAATGTCGTATATTTTCACAAATGGGTACTTTGTATTATGCATTCCATGTCTATACATGCAGCAGTGCCGTTCATACTAGAGGATACCATCATCATTGTGACATGAGCGAATCTGTTTTTGTTATGTTGTGTGTCATTCAAAAATATTTAAAAACTTCAGACCTGATGATGACAGTGATGTCGAAAGCTTGTCTATTTTAATTATTCATTTGACCACTAAAATACATATTTGGCATGTTATTGATCATTTTAACACAACTTTTAACAATAATGTCCATCATGCCAGCCATCCAAATAATAAATAGTTATATAATTATGTTATGTTAAAGAATGCAACAATCGTATTGTGACATGCCAAATATGTAATTGGATTTTCCATATAGAATGAGCTGAAGATTACTCTCACATGGTGAATTAAGTTTGGGACCAGTATGGCTGGAAGTAAATGCAAACACAACATTTATAACGATTATTTATGGCTTCGCTTCCTATGAATGTTGATGCGATTTTGCAGTGTAATAATGGTGAGTGGTAATGATTTATATATGATTTTGTGTTATAATAAGCTTCTAGTAACTAACATCGACATATTTTATCCGTAAACAAATGCCGAATATTTTCAAGAGTGAGCCCCCGCTGACATATGAACATGTGTCACAGAAACAGTGTATGTGTCACATTATGGTCAGTTCATTCTCTCTGTACCCAGCCGGGACACCCTGTTCGCCCCGCGTGACCCAGCTGTAGCCCGAGTCGTGAGGACAGACTAGCGTACTAGCGTGGGTCAGCCTGGTCACCCTCCGCTGCCCTCGGGACCCAGCCCTGCCCTCAGACGTATATAACGGGGACGCCGAGTGGTCAGGGAAGCAGTCCACCCAGCGTCTCACAGCAGTGTGATCACAGCAGCAGCAGCAGCAGCAGCAGTATGACGGTCCTGGTTATCGCATCGCTCCTGGTGGCCGCCGTCAGCGCTGGCGGCGGACACGGCGGTGGGAACGGCGGCGGACACGGCGGCGGACACGGCGGACACGGCGGTGGGAACGGCGGCGGACACGGCGGTGGCAACGGCGGTGGACACGGTGGCGGACACGGTGGTGGATATGGTGGCGACTACAACGTCCCGACGTCTTATAAGTTCTCCTACGGTGTCGACGACCCGCACTACGGCCCCAAGTTTTTCCACAGCGAGAGCAACGACGGCAAGGCGGCTCAGGGCTACTACAGCGTGGCGCTGCCGGACGGCCGCACCCAGCACGTCAAGTACCACTCGGACCAGTACGGCTACGGCGGACACAACGCCGAGGTGACGTACTCGGGATCCGCCTCGCACGGCGGACACGGCGGACACGGCGGCGGAAACAGCGGCGGACACAGCGGTGGACACGGCGGCGGAAATGGCGGCGGACACGGCGGTGGATACGCCAGCGGACACTAGAGCCGTCTCACAGCCTCTGCACCGTCTTTGTGACAGCCATGGTCCCGCCTTTCTGACCCGTGCTCTGGCTATGTTTATGTATCTTGCTTGTGTGCTACATATGTATCATGTAAATACTCAACACCCTGTCTTCTGAGCCACCCAAACTATAAAAGAATATACATATTCATACACACGTATATAGTGAGAATGCCGATATTTCTCTGTGCTCAGAAGCGGGCGCTAGCTGCTGCCTCCGGTCGTTAGAAGGCCAACACCTGCGTCCTGCGCGACCTTAGTTCTGCGCAACCTACGAACACTAAGAAACATTTTGAAGAAATACTTATTGAAAATACCAGATATAAGCGCACAAGCGGCCAGTTTAAGTATTGCATGAGTAAATAAGTTAATTGACGTAAATTGCAAATAAATACATAAAGGGAAATCAGTTGCAAAAGACAAACTAACAATCTTAGATGATACCTCAGTATTTCACTACGAGGGAGATATGACGGTGATACCTTTCAATGCTGGATTATTATGGGTGACGGCAGAAGAATCTTGGCTTAAAATGTATCTTCTCAATATAGATGCTACCGGGAGCAATTGCTTCCAACATACGGGAACGCGAGCTTATTCGACAATATGTGGTCAGAATATAAGATGTGTACGACACAGATTGCAGACGTGTACGACACAGATCGCAGACGTGTACGACACAGATCGCAGACGTGTACGACACAGACCGCAGACGTGTACGACACAGATCGCAGACGTGTACGACACAGACCGCAAACGTGTACGACACAGATCGCAGACGTGTACGACACAGATCAAAGACGTGTACGACACAGATCACAGACGTGTACGACATAGATCGCAGACGTGTACGACACATATCGCAGACGTGTACGACACAGATCGCTGATGAATCCGCACAGCCAACGAATTACATGTCGATATGCTTTTGGTAATTTCTTGACATGACAGTCCCTTCTATCGTAGATTCCATAAGGATACAAGCCAGGTATGTACATACTTGCACGTGACAAGCCATACGCAGCTGCACCCCAAAAGTATAGTGAAACTGGAAAGGTAGACAAAATTGTGAAATGAGCATACGACATCCTCCTTGATGAGCCCAAGCCCACCATAGCCGCCAATTGTCAACTTAAATGGCAAAATGAACTAAACCTCAAGCAGAATATAACCTAGGAAAAAATTCACATCCGAACAAATGCCAATATTGACGACTTTGAATTCCGTTGGCTTCAATTATAACCTGGCACAGATTCAGTCCCACCAATGCCCGTTTGGCAACATATGACATAAGGAAGACGGCATACTGCGATAGATGTCCCACGGGCGCAAAATGACCTGAGGAGTCGTCGCGCCCTAAAACACCAATAAACAATGGAAACAATGGACCAATAAACTGTGCCGACCCCAGATTCCGGACTGAGTGCGCCCCTGCGTGGGCTGACCTGGCCCGCCCGCGGCGCCGTGCTGGGTCGGCCGGAGTCGCCGGCCAGTGTGTTAGGTTGGCTCCTGCGGGCGGGACGTTGCACGCCAATACACATGGCGCGGTCGAGTAAAAACTGAACTTACTCTAAGTCAATACTCAGTAACTTCATCAGTTGGCGTGCTGGAGGTGCATCAAGATGGCATCAGCAGCGGAGGCGGCGGTAGAGCAGCTGACCGTGCTGCTCAGACAACAGATGGAGACGGCGGCTCGAGACAGGTTGGAGGCACGTGAGAGAGAAGAGCGCTTGACAGAACGCCTTCTGACTCTAGCAACGCCAGCCATACAAGGTCGCCAGGTACGCTCCGCAGAGCAAGGTGAGACAGAACCAGGCCCGCGCACTGCTGGTTGTTTGCCCTCGGCAGCGCTTGCATCAGCTCCACACCTGGTCTCGGGTGCATCCCTGAGAGAATTCTCTGTTTGGAAAGAGAAATTTAGAGGCCATTGTAAACAGACACGAATGAATCAGCTATCGCCTGAAGAGCAAAAGGCTGCTTTGGTCGCACTTCTAGATGATGATCTGATCAGGCTAGTGAAGTACTCGTTAAATGTTGCCCTGGATGATGTGACAGTCACGACAGATGTCATAATAGAGAAAATCTGGGAGCACCTGCGCAAGCAAAGAAATGTGATTCTAGACGGATGTGAATTTTTTTTCAACGGGTTCAAGAGGCCGGAGAGTCGTTCAATGATTTCTTAATGGCGGTGAAAGAAATCCATGAATTTTGCAATTTCTGTGAGCATTGCCAGGATGATCAAATCCGTGACAAAATAGTTGCAGGCATACGCGACACTGCAGTGCTAGAAGAACTTCTTGCAGATGAATCGCTCACGTTACAAAAGGCAGTAAACATATGTCGTGCTCGTGCAAATGCCCAGTGTGGTCGTGATGAGCTCCAAGGTCAAAATATGTCTGCCAACAGTGTCTCTGCAGCCCACAGGAACAAGAATCTGCTGACGAGAAAATGCCGCTTCTGTGGCGGTGAATGGCACGTTGACCGAGCTCGTGACTGCCGAGCTCGTGACAGCATCTGTCAGGCTTGTGGACGACGTGGCCACCTGGCGGTAGCCTGCAGAAGCAGAGCTTCATCTCGCGGCCGCCAGATGAGAGGTCAGCAGCCTCCCGGCCAGAGCCGTTCCACGGCACCCGATGGAACTGGAGCGACACAGCGAGACGCTTCTGAGCGCCGTTTCGGCGGCGAGGTGAGGCGGTTCAATGATCGCGTGCAGCATCGCGTCATGATATCGGACGTGTTGTCATCGGGTCCCATGTTCCGTAAAACGCCTCGGATACGGGCAAGTGTTGAACACTTGAACGGCAGCGGCCAACTGTCATGGACTCTTGACACTGGGGCTGAGTCCACGGTTGTGAGTCCCGAGCACGCATGCACCATCGGTGTTCATCTCCGAAACCTGATCCCATCGAAGGAGAGACTGTTTTCTGCAGATGGAAAACCGCTGAATTGCCTCGGAATGTTCACTGCCGTCATTCGCATCGGTCAGCGCGCCGTTACAGCAGACATTTATGTCATAGAAGACGTGCGATCGGCTCTCCTGTCATGGTTTCACTCCATAGACCTGCACATTCTGCCGGCATGTTTCCCCAGGAAGATCCAGTCTGTGCAGCCGGTGAACACGGCTACCGATGATGAGCCAGATCTACAGGCAACCACAACTACAACAGCGCCGGTGACCGCAGCGGTGCTGCCAACGACCGCGGCCGCAGCGGTGCCGGCGATAGCGACCGCAGCGACGCCGGCGACAGCGACCGCAGCGGTGCGGGCGGCCGCGACCGCAGCGGCGCCGGCGGCCGCACGGGTGCCGGCGACCGCGGCCGCAGCGGTGCCGGCGACCGCGACCGCAGCGGTGCCAGCGGCCGCGACCGCAGCGACGCCGGCGACAGCGACCGCAGCGGTGCTGGCGGTCGCGACCAACGCGGTGCCGGCGACCGCGAGCGCAGCGGTGAGGACGACGACCGTGGCGGCATCGGGATCGGCTACAGCAGAACCAGCACCTTCCACCAGCGGTCTACCGATTGGAAGTCGATCACCTGATGTGGCGCCACCTATGAGCGGAGAATCTCAGCAACAGCGGGTGCTGCCACCTATAGCCACAAATCGACAAGCAGCGACATCTACAGAAGACGAGTTGCCGGGGATGAAGCCACGTCACATCGGACCGCATGTTCGATCGGCGGCGTCCAACAGTCTCCGCAGCAGACCATGCAAGCCGACATGGTCCTCCGACATGGGCGAACCGTCACCACAGCAGAGGGAAGAGCATCTGGAACAGATGGAAGCAGCATTCCCAAGCGTGTTCGACACATCAATGCTAGGAGAGATGGCAGGCGGCCCGATGAAAATACACATCGGAGAAGATGCAAAGCCGTTTGCTCTCACCGCAGCTCGCAAAATCCCATTCAGTTGGAGAACCAAGGTGAAGCAACAATTGGACGACCTCGAAACAAAGTCGATCATCGTTCCCGTGCAAGAACCTACCGAATGGTGTCATCCCATTGTGGTAGTCCCGAAGAAAAACTCTGAAGATGTGCGAATCTGCGTCGACCTGACAAAGCTCAACGCGTATGTCAAACGAGGACCGCATCCCGTCTGCACCCCACACGAAGCGGTATCGGGAGTCGGCAAGGACGCTAAATACTTCTTCGAAGTTTGACGCCAAGAACGGATACTTCCAGATGGCTATCGCCCCTGAGGATCAGCACCTCACAACATTCATCACCCCCTGGAAGAGGTATCAGTTTCGAAGAGCTCCCCAAGGCCTGATCACGAGTGGAGATGAGTATGGACGACGTGGAGACCAAGCACTGGACGGCGTACCACGTACAAGCAAGGTGGTGGACGACATTCTCGTGCACGATGCAGACTACGCCACTCATCTCGATCACGTGTGGACTATCCTGGAGAGATGCAGAGAACATGGCATCACTCTGAATCCTGCGAAAGTGGAGTTCGCGACATCTGAAGTGGAGTTCTGTGGGTACAAGCTGAGAACAAAAGAATTCGTCCCGGACAGTCAGAAGGTGGACGCCATCGCATCGTTCCCAACACCGACAAACCTCACAGACCTCCGGAGTTTTCTCGGAATGGTGGGACAACTCGGCGAGTTCTCACCATGGATAGCCGATGCCGCAGAGCCGCTGCGCGATCTGCTTAAGCCCAAGAACGAGTGGTCGTGGACTTCTCACCACGACGCGGCTTTTGCCAAGGTCAAAGAGGCGCTGGTTTCTCCACCGGTTCTGGCATACTTCGCTCCAGAGCTGCCAACAGTGCTGCAGACAGATGCGCCCCGGCAACACGGCCTCGGGTACGTGCTGATGCAGCAACACGGAGCAGAATGGAAGATGATCCAATGCGGATCGAGGTTCCTGACCCACACCGAGAGCAGATATGCTGTGATCGAGCTGGAGATGTTGGCGATAGCGTGGGCCACCAAGAAGTGCCGGGTGTATTTGGCAGGTTGTCCCAACTATACCCTGATCACCGATCACAGACCACTGATCCCGATCTTAATTTCCCGCTCGCTGAGCGATATCGAAAACCCTAGTTTGCTTCGCCTGCGGGAGAAGTTAACCATGTACCAGTTCACAGCAGAATGGCGAGCTGGCACAGCATTGGCCATTCCGGATGCGCTCTCACGTGCACCAGTCAGCGACCCGACTCCAGAGGACGAGGAAGCTGAAGCCGAGCTGAGTCACCACGTTCGATAGATCGTCATGACAACAGTCAGCGCAGTGACGGGTGACGGCACTCGTCTCATGCCTATACAGCCTGATCCGCTTGAGAAGGTACGTGCAGCGTCTCTGCGAGATGCCGAATATCAGGAATTGCGGACACTTATCTCTGCTGGCTTCCCTGGCACAAAGGGAGAATTGAGCAATGCCATGCGGCCTTATTGGGGCGTCCGTGACAAGCTCACTGTGGACGACGGTCTAATTGTGTGTGGGCCTAGATTAGTAATACCTCGCAGTCTGAGACCAGAAGTGCTGCGTAGTTTACACGACAGTCATCAAGGTATCAGCCGCACGAAGATGAGAGCAAGACAGACTGTGTATTGGCCGAACATCGACAACGCAGTGACCAATGTAGTGACCTCGTGTCGCCTTTGCAGGACACTGCTCCCCAGCCACCAGAAGGAGACCATGATGACGGATCCGCTACCCAGCAGAGTTTTCCAGACCGTCTCAGCTGATTATTTTAATCATGCCGGCAAGACCTACTTCGTGTATGTTGATCGCTTGTCCAACTGGCCCATCGTGAAGGAATTTCGGGGGGAGGCAACGTCATGCCAGCTTGTTGGCCTGCTGAGGGAAACTTTTGCTGCTACAGGCGTGCCGACAGTGCTCCGAGCTGACGGTGGTCCTCAATTCACAGCCAGAAGGACGAGAGAATTTCTCAAGAGATGGGGTGTGTCACTGGTCTTATCTAGTCCCCATTATCCACGGAGCAACGGACACGCCGAGGCTGGAGTGAAATCAGTCAAGCGACTGATTATGAAGGCGACTCAGCACGGTGACCTGGACAGCGATGACTTCGCCAGGGGACTTCTAGAGTTGAGGAACACCCCTGGCGAGCATGGGCGCTCACCAGCCCAAATACTGTTCGGCCACCCGCTACAGTCATCGGTCCCAGCTCACCGCAGAGCCTTCGCCGCCGAGTGGCAAACAGCCGCCAAGAAATGTGAGAAGTCCCGCGCTCGCACAGCTGAGAACGTTCGTGATCGGTACAACAGCGCCGCCAAGCCTCTGTGTGGCATTCGGGTCGGTGCAACTGTGGATGTGCAGGACCCACGCACAGGCCAGTGGGACAGGACGGGCGTGATCATCGGCGTGGGTAATCATCGTGATTACCTTGTTAAGATGCCCAGTGGTCGCATATTATGGCGCAACAGACGGTTCCTGCGCAGTCATCGTCCACTGTTACCGTGCTCGTTTTCCCCACGTAGCGGGATTTCTCCCAGTGCAAGCGGCTCATCTGTGGAGCGTGAAAGCTCGAGACATGTCAGGTTCAGTTCCGATAGCCCTGATGCGCCGCCTATCGCCAGCGAGCCGATGCCCTTACGTCGAAGTGAAAGAGTGCGTCGTGCTCCGAGTCGCCTTGTTGTTAACCCGCAGTTGAAATCGTATGATTGATTCATAGTGGTCAAATTAACAGCTTATCAACGCACTCTCAGAATATATTATTATTTACTCGCATTAGTCACTTGGTGTTCGAATACTTGTGTATGTGGTGTGAAGAGCTAGTTGTGTTCTTTTTGAAAATATTGTAACAGCGTCACAACAATTTGGGGGAGGTGTGCCGACCCCAGATTCCGGACTGAGTGCGCCCCTGCGTGGGCTGACCTGGCCCGCCCGCGGCGCCGTGCTGGGTCGGCCGGAGTCGCCGGCCATTGTGTTAGGTTGGCTCCTGCGGGCGGGACGTTGCACGCCAATACACATACCTAACAGCCCTCGTAGAAGAAGCATATACAACATATATTCTTTCATTTCCCTGTCATGGCTAAACGTAAGATAAATTTCCGAAATATACTATAGTTGCTGGCAGCCGACTTCAGATCAAAGTGTCAAGTCGTCGCGCCCTAAAACACCAATAAACAATAGATGCCCTCGTAGAAGAAGTCTCTACAACATATATTCTTTCATTTTACTGTCATGGCTAAACGTAAGATAAATTTCCGAAATATACTATAGTTGCTGGCAGCCGACTTCAGATCAAAGTGTGATAATAAGCTACAGCGCCCTTCCGCCACAGATTTTTCGTCGCTGATGTTTTATGGAAGTATTATGTTGTCTGTAACATGAAACGCTCTTTATAAATATAATAAATAATATTTCACTTTGCCGTATGGATCACTCTGACAGCTCAAATATGTAATCACACGGGACAACTGCCCACTTCACAGTCGACATCGTTCTACAAAACTTAGCATAAGAGGACGAGAGGAGATCAAGGGAGGAGACATCTCATCCCTTCAAGGGAGGAGATGTTATGAGCTCAAACTTGTGAAGACAAATATGCATCCAGTAAAAAGACAGTTAACATTTTGTTTACACTTGACAACACTTGAACGATGCTATATAGGAATTAGTGTATTTGTGTCATATAACCTGAAGATCATGCTATATAATTATGTTATGTTAAAGAATGCAACAATCGTATTGTGACATGCCAAATATGTAATTGGATTTTCCATATAGAATGAGCTGAAGATTACTCTCACATGGTGAATTAAGTTTGGGACCAGTATGGCTGGAAGTAAATGCAAACACAACATTTATAACGATTATTTATGGCTTCGCTTCCTATGAATGTTGATGCGATTTTGCAGTGTAATAATGGTGAGGGGTAATGATTTATATATGATTTTGTGTTATAATAAGCTTCTAGTAACTAACATCGACATATTTTATCCGTAAACAACTGGCAAATATTTTCAAGAGTGAGTCTCCGCCGACATATGAACATGTGTCACAAAAACAATGTATGTGTCACATTATGGTCAGTTCATTCTCTCTGTACCCAGCAGGGACACCCTGTTCGCCCCGCGTGACCCAGCTGTAGCCCGAGTCGTGAACACAGACTAGCGTGGGTCAGCCCGGCCACCCTCCGCTGCCCCCGGGACCCAGCCCTGCCCACAGACGTATATAACGGGCACGCCGAGTGGTCAGGGCACCAGTCCACCCAGCGTCCCACAGCAGTCTGACCACAGCAGCAGCAGCAGCAGCAGCAGCAGCAGCAGCAGCAGCAGCAGCAGCAGCAGCAGCAGCAACAGCAGCTGCTGCAGTATGAAGGTCCTGGTTATCGCATCGCTCCTGGTGGCCGCCGTCAGCGCTGGCGGCGGACACGGCGGTGGGAACGGCGGCGGACACGGCGGTAGCAACGGCGGACACAGCGGTGGCAACGGCGGTGGACACGGCGGCGGACACGGTGGCGGACACGGTGGCGGACACGGTGGTGGATATGGCGGTGACTACAACGTCCCAACGTCTTACAAGTTCTCCTACGGCGTCGACGACCCGCATTACGGCCCCAAGTTCTCCCACAGCGAGAGCAACGACGGCAAGGCGGCTCAGGGCTACTACAGCGTGGCGCTGCCGGACGGCCGCACCCAGCACGTCAAGTACCACTCGGACCAGTACGGCTACGGCGGACACAACGCCGAGGTGACGTACTCGGGATCCGCCTCGCACGGCGGACACGGCGGACACGGCGGCGGAAGCGGCGGCGGAAACGGCGGCGGAAACGGCGGCGGATACAGTGGTGGACACGGCGGCGGAAACGGCGGCGGAAATGGCGGCGGACACGGCGGCGGATACGGCAGCGGACACTAGAGCCGTCTCACAGCTCCTGCACCGTCTTTGTGACAGCCGCGGTCCCGCCTTTCTGACCCCGTGCTCTGGCTCTGTTTTGTCTCTTGATTGTGTACTACATGTGTCTCATGTAAATACTCAACACGCTGTCTTTTGAGCCACACAAACTATAAAAGAATATACATATTCATACACACATATTATGTGTTGGTCACCTGAATCGCGAGTTTTATTGAGGATTTTACGTGCTATATGTAGTGAAAATGTCGATATGTCTGTGCTGAGAACCGGGCGCTAGCTGCTGCCTCCGGTGGTTTGAAGGCCAACACCTGCATCCTGCGCGACCTTAGTCCTGCGCGACCTACGAACACCAAGACACATTTTGAAGAAATACTTGTTGAAAATACCAGATATGAGCGCACAATCGGCCAGTTTAAGGATTGCATGAGTAAATAAGTTCATTGACGTAAATTGCAATTAAATACATAAAGGGAAATAAGTTGCAAAAGACATAAGAACAATCGTAGATTATACCTCAGTATTACACTACGAAGGAGATATAGCGGTGTTACCTTTCAATGCTGGATTATTATGAGTGACGGCAGAAGAATCTTGGCTTAAAATGTGTCGTCACAATATAGATGCTACCGGGAGCCAATTGCTTCCAACATACGGGAACGCGAGCTTATTCGACACGGTATAGTCAGAATAAAAGACGTGTACGACACATATCGCAGACGTGTACGACACAGATCGCAGACGTGTACGACACATATCGCAGGCGTGTACGACACAGATCGCAGACGTGTACGACACAGATCGCAGACGTGTACGGCACAGATCGCAGACGTGTACGACACAGATCGCAGACGTGTACGACACATATCGCAGACGTGTACGACACAGATCGCAGACGTGTACGACACAGATCGCAGACGTGTACGACACACATCGCAGACGTGTACGACACAGATCGCAGACGTGTACGACACAGATCGCAGACGTGCACGACACAGACCGCAGACGTGTACGACACAGATCGCAGACGTGTACGACACAGATCAAAGACGTGTACGACACAGATCGCTGACGAATCCTCACAGCCAACGAATTAAATGTCGATATGCTTTTGGTAATTTCCTGACATGACAGTCTCTTCTATCGTAGTTTCCATAAGGATACAAGCCATGTACGTACTTGTACGTGACAAGTCATACGCAGCTGCACCCCAAAAGTATCGCGAAACTGGAAAGGTAGAGAAAATTACGAAATGAGTATACGACATCCTCCTTGATGAGCCCAAGATCACCATAGCCGCCAATCGTCCACATAACCCAATTAGTGGCAGGGGGGGGGGGCAGATTCTGCCCACCCCTAAGGTTTTTCGCAGATATCTCCCGAACGGCTAGAAGCAGACCAATTACATTTTGGGATTTTCCTAGAATTGAGTTCGCATATAGAGTTAAATTGTTTAGTTCCTAACATGAACAGAGGCGGTTTCAGGGCACAATTTTGAAGGATGTTGTCTGTGATATTTTGCGATATTACGGAGATGCGATCTTCACGGCTTCTTCCTGACTGCCTGAAGTATAAAGGAGTTACATAGGTTTACGGAGATTGAAACAAGTGCAAATTAGTTGATTTTAGTGAACTATAATAAATATTGCACGGCAGAGACGGTTTCAGGGACTTGAAAGGGGGGGGGGGTTACAGGAGGTTAATTTTATATATTTTGCCTCCCCTTTTCGCTAACCTGGCACCGCCTATGGATGCAAATATGCTTTATAACTGTTGTGTTCGATGTCACAATAGCGCACCATTTCATTTAACGAAAAGAAGAAGAAAAAAGACGGTTTTACAAGGCATTTATTTTACCCCCAAATTTAGTGACCTTAAAACGCCTATGATTTTTAAATTTTCCAAAGTCACCATCACATATCAATTCCCAATTCAATCTCTATATATCCCCTTTAGTTGCGTTAAAATCGGTTGATAAACATGACAGCTGTGTTGGATCACAAATACCTCTAATATTTGTCGTGTTTGCCCCCCTGTTGCCCCCTATAAAAAAATGAAGTTTTATTTTTATTTTTTAAATGTAGATTGTGATGAGGGGAATTAAGTGCCGTTTGATTTTTGAAAATCGGACGGGTAGATCTCGAGATCTCCGGGGGGCGGAATCCTCCCCCTGCCACTAGCCAGGAGCCTGCCACTAATAGGGTTAAATGGCAAAATGAACTAAACCTCAATCAGAATATAACCTAGGAAAAACTCACGACCGACCAAATGCCAATACTGACGACTTGAATTCCGGTGGCTTCAATTTATAACCTGGCACAGATTCAGTCCCACCAATGCCCGTTTGGCAACATATGACATAAGGGAGACGGCAGACTGCCATATAGATATCCGACGTGCGCAAAATGACCTGAGGACGAGGAGTTGTTGCGCCCTAAAACACCAATAAACAATAGATGCCTTCGTAGAAGTAGTCCGTACAACATATATTCTTTCATTTTTTAGCCTGTCATGGCTAAACTTAAGATAAATTTTAGAAATATACTATAGTTGCTGGCAGCTGACTTCAGATCAAAGTGTGATAATAGGCTACAGCGCCCATCCGCCACAGTTTTTTCGTCGCTGATGTTTTATGGAAGTATTATATTGTCTGTAACATGAAACGCTCTTTATAAAGATAATAAATAATATTTCACTTTGCCGTATTGATCACTCTGACAGATCAAATATGCCTTCGTAGAAGTAGTCTATACAACATATATTCTTTCATTGTCCTGTCATGGCTAAATTTAAGAGAAATTTCCGAAATATACTATAGTTGCTGGCAACTGACTTCAGATCAAAGTGTGATAATAGGCTACAGCGCCCATCCGCCGCAGTTGTTTTCGTCTCTGGTGTTTTATGGAAGTATTATGTTGTTTGTAACATGAAACGCTCTTTATAAAGGTAATAAATAATATTTCACTTTGCCGTATTGATCACTCTGACAGCTCAAATATGTAATCACACGGGACAACTATCCACTTTACAGTCGACATTGTTCTACAAAACTAAGCATAAGAGGACGAGAGGAGATCAAGGGAGGAGACATCTCATCCCTTCAAGGAAGGAGATGTTATGAGCTCAAACTTGTGAAGATAAATATTCATCCAGTAAAACACAGTTAATTTACATTTAACTTTTGACGACACTTGAACGATGCTGTATAGGAATTAGTGTATTTGTGTCATATAACCTGACGATCATGCTATATAATTATGTTATGTTAAAGAATGCAATAATCGTATTGTGACATGCCAAATATGTAATTGGATTTTCCATATAGAATGAGCTGAAGATTACTCTCACATGGTGAATTAAGTTTGGGACCAGCCTGGCTGGAAGTAAATGCAAACACAACATTTATAACGATTATTTATGGCTTCGCTTCCTATGAATGTTGATGCGATTTTGCAGTGTAATAATGGTGAGTGGTAATGATTTATATATGATTTTGTGTTATAATAAGCTTCTCGTAACTAACATCGACATATTTTATCCGTAAACAATTGGCAAATATTTGCAAGAGTGAGTCCCCGCCGACATATGAGCATGTGTCACAGAAACAGTGTATGTGTCACATTATGGACAGTTCGTTCTCTCAGCCCGGTCACCCTCCGCTGTCCCCGGGACCCAGCCCTGCCCTCAGCCGTATATAACGGGTACGCCGAGTGGGCAGGGCACCAGTCCACCCAGCGTCTCACAGCAGTGTGACCACAGCAGCAGCAGCAGCAGCAGCAGCAGCAGCAGCAGCAGCAGCAGCAGCAGCAGCAGCAGCAGCAGCAGCAGCAGCAGCAGCAGCAGCAGCAGCAGCAGCAGCAGCAGCAGCAGCAGCAGCAGCAGCAGCAGCAGCAGCAGCAGCAGCAGCAGCAGCAGCAGCAGCAGCAGCAGCAGCAGCAGCAGCAGCAGCAGCAGCAGCAGCAGCAGCAGCAGCAGCAGCAGCAGCAGCAGCAGCAGCAGCAGCAGCAGCAGCAGCAGCAGCAGCAGCAGCAGCAGCAGCAGCAGCAGCAGCAGCAGCAGCAGCAGCAGCAGCAGCAGCAGCAGCAGCAGCAGCAGCAGCAGCAGCAGCAGCAGCAGCAGCAGCAGCAGCAGCAGCAGCAGCAGCAGCAGCAGCAGCAGCAGCAGCAGCAGCAGCAGCAGCAGCAGCAGCAGCAGCAGCAGCAGCAGCAGCAGCAGCAGCAGCAGCAGCAGCAGCAGCAGCAGCAGCAGCAGCAGCAGCAGCAGCAGCAGCAGCAGCAGCAGCAGCAGCAGCAGCAGCAGCAGCAGCAGCAGCAGCAGCAGCAGCAGCAGCAGCAGCAGCAGCAGCAGCAGCAGCAGCAGCAGCAGCAGCAGCAGCAGCAGCAGCAGCAGCAGCAGCAGCAGCAGCAGCAGCAGCAGCAGCAGCAGCAGCAGCAGCAGCAGCAGCAGCAGCAGCAGCAGCAGCAGCAGCAGCAGCAGCAGCAGCAGCAGCAGCAGCAGCAGCAGCAGCAGCAGCAGCAGCAGCAGCAGCAGCAGCAGCAGCAGCAGCAGCAGCAGCAGCAGCAGCAGCAGCAGCAGCAGCAGCAGCAGCAGCAGCAGCAGCAGCAGCAGCAGCAGCAGCAGCAGCAGCAGCAGCAGCAGCAGCAGCAGCAGCAGCAGCAGCAGCAGCAGCAGCAGCAGCAGCAGCAGCAGCAGCAGCAGCAGCAGCAGCAGCAGCAGCAGCAGCAGCAGCAGCAGCAGCAGCAGCAGCAGCAGCAGCAGCAGCAGCAGCAGCAGCAGCAGCAGCAGCAGCAGCAGCAGCAGCAGCAGCAGCAGCAGCAGCAGCAGCAGCAGCAGCAGCAGCAGCAGCAGCAGCAGCAGCAGCAGCAGCAGCAGCAGCAGCAGCAGCAGCAGCAGCAGCAGCAGCAGCAGCAGCAGCAGCAGCAGCAGCAGCAGCAGCAGCAGCAGCAGCAGCAGCAGCAGCAGCAGCAGCAGCAGCAGCAGCAGCAGCAGCAGCAGCAGCAGCAGCAGCAGCAGCAGCAGCAGCAGCAGCAGCAGCAGCAGCAGCAGCAGCAGCAGCAGCAGCAGCAGCAGCAGCAGCAGCAGCAGCAGCAGCAGCAGCAGCAGCAGCAGCAGCAGCAGCAGCAGCAGCAGCAGCAGCAGCAGCAGCAGCAGCAGCAGCAGCAGCAGCAGCAGCAGCAGCAGCAGCAGCAGCAGCAGCAGCAGCAGCAGCAGCAGCAGCAGCAGCAGCAGCAGCAGCAGCAGCAGCAGCAGCAGCAGCAGCAGCAGCAGCAGCAGCAGCAGCAGCAGCAGCAGCAGCAGCAGCAGCAGCAGCAGCAGCAGCAGCAGCAGCAGCAGCAGCAGCAGCAGCAGCAGCAGCAGCAGCAGCAGCAGCAGCAGCAGCAGCAGCAGCAGCAGCAGCAGCAGCAGCAGCAGCAGCAGCAGCAGCAGCAGCAGCAGCAGCAGCAGCAGCAGCAGCAGCAGCAGCAGCAGCAGCAGCAGCAGCAGCAGCAGCAGCAGCAGCAGCAGCAGCAGCAGCAGCAGCAGCAGCAGCAGCAGCAGCAGCAGCAGCAGCAGCAGCAGCAGCAGCAGCAGCAGCAGCAGCAGCAGCAGCAGCAGCAGCAGCAGCAGCAGCAGCAGCAGCAGCAGCAGCAGCAGCAGCAGCAGCAGCAGCAGCAGCAGCAGCAGCAGCAGCAGCAGCAGCAGCAGCAGCAGCAGCAGCAGCAGCAGCAGCAGCAGCAGCAGCAGCAGCAGCAGCAGCAGCAGCAGCAGCAGCAGCAGCAGCAGCAGCAGCAGCAGCAGCAGCAGCAGCAGCAGCAGCAGCAGCAGCAGCAGCAGCAGCAGCAGCAGCAGCAGCAGCAGCAGCAGCAGCAGCAGCAGCAGCAGCAGCAGCAGCAGCAGCAGCAGCAGCAGCAGCAGCAGCAGCAGCAGCAGCAGCAGCAGCAGCAGCAGCAGCAGCAGCAGCAGCAGCAGCAGCAGCAGCAGCAGCAGCAGCAGCAGCAGCAGCAGCAGCAGCAGCAGCAGCAGCAGCAGCAGCAGCAGCAGCAGCAGCAGCAGCAGCAGCAGCAGCAGCAGCAGCAGCAGCAGCAGCAGCAGCAGCAGCAGCAGCAGCAGCAGCAGCAGCAGCAGCAGCAGCAGCAGCAGCAGCAGCAGCAGCAGCAGCAGCAGCAGCAGCAGCAGCAGCAGCAGCAGCAGCAGCAGCAGCAGCAGCAGCAGCAGCAGCAGCAGCAGCAGCAGCAGCAGCAGCAGCAGCAGCAGCAGCAGCAGCAGCAGCAGCAGCAGCAGCAGCAGCAGCAGCAGCAGCAGCAGCAGCAGCAGCAGCAGCAGCAGCAGCAGCAGCAGCAGCAGCAGCAGCAGCAGCAGCAGCAGCAGCAGCAGCAGCAGCAGCAGCAGCAGCAGCAGCAGCAGCAGCAGCAGCAGCAGCAGCAGCAGCAGCAGCAGCAGCAGCAGCAGCAGCAGCAGCAGCAGCAGCAGCAGCAGCAGCAGCAGCAGCAGCAGCAGCAGCAGCAGCAGCAGCAGCAGCAGCAGCAGCAGCAGCAGCAGCAGCAGCAGCAGCAGCAGCAGCAGCAGCAGCAGCAGCAGCAGCAGCAGCAGCAGCAGCAGCAGCAGCAGCAGCAGCAGCAGCAGCAGCAGCAGCAGCAGCAGCAGCAGCAGCAGCAGCAGCAGCAGCAGCAGCAGCAGCAGCAGCAGCAGCAGCAGCAGCAGCAGCAGCAGCAGCAGCAGCAGCAGCAGCAGCAGCAGCAGCAGCAGCAGCAGCAGCAGCAGCAGCAGCAGCAGCAGCAGCAGCAGCAGCAGCAGCAGCAGCAGCAGCAGCAGCAGCAGCAGCAGCAGCAGCAGCAGCAGCAGCAGCAGCAGCAGCAGCAGCAGCAGCAGCAGCAGCAGCAGCAGCAGCAGCAGCAGCAGCAGCAGCAGCAGCAGCAGCAGCAGCAGCAGCAGCAGCAGCAGCAGCAGCAGCAGCAGCAGCAGCAGCAGCAGCAGCAGCAGCAGCAGCAGCAGCAGCAGCAGCAGCAGCAGCAGCAGCAGCAGCAGCAGCAGCAGCAGCAGCAGCAGCAGCAGCAGCAGCAGCAGCAGCAGCAGCAGCAGCAGCAGCAGCAGCAGCAGCAGCAGCAGCAGCAGCAGCAGCAGCAGCAGCAGCAGCAGCAGCAGCAGCAGCAGCAGCAGCAGCAGCAGCAGCAGCAGCAGCAGCAGCAGCAGCAGCAGCAGCAGCAGCAGCAGCAGCAGCAGCAGCAGCAGCAGCAGCAGCAGCAGCAGCAGCAGCAGCAGCAGCAGCAGCAGCAGCAGCAGCAGCAGCAGCAGCAGCAGCAGCAGCAGCAGCAGCAGCAGCAGCAGCAGCAGCAGCAGCAGCAGCAGCAGCAGCAGCAGCAGCAGCAGCAGCAGCAGCAGCAGCAGCAGCAGCAGCAGCAGCAGCAGCAGCAGCAGCAGCAGCTAGCAGCAGCAGCAGCAGCAGCAGCAGCAGCAGCAGCAGCAGCAGCAGCAGCAGCAGCAGCAGCAGCAGCAGCAGCAGCAGCAGCAGCAGCAGCAGCAGCAGCAGCAGCAGCAGCAGCAGCAGCAGCAGCAGCAGCAGCAGCAGCAGCAGCAGCAGCAGCAGCAGCAGCAGCAGCAGCAGCAGCAGCAGCAGCAGCAGCAGCAGCAGCAGCAGCAGCAGCAGCAGCAGCAGCAGCAGCAGCAGCAGCAGCAGCAGCAGCAGCAGCAGCAGCAGCAGCAGCAGCAGCAGCAGCAGCAGCAGCAGCAGCAGCAGCAGCAGCAGCAGCAGCAGCAGCAGCAGCAGCAGCAGCAGCAGCAGCAGCAGCAGCAGCAGCAGCAGCAGCAGCAGCAGCAGCAGCAGCAGCAGCAGCAGCAGCAGCAGCAGCAGCAGCAGCAGCAGCAGCAGCAGCAGCAGCAGCAGCAGCTAGCAGCAGCAGCAGCAGCAGCAGCAGCAGCAGCAGCAGCAGCAGCAGCAGCAGCAGCAGCAGCAGCAGCAGCAGCAGCAGCAGCAGCAGCAGCAGCAGCAGCAGCAGCAGCAGCAGCAGCAGCAGCAGCAGCAGCAGCAGCAGCAGCAGCAGCAGCAGCAGCAGCAGCAGCAGCAGCAGCAGCAGCAGCAGCAGCAGCAGCAGCAGCAGCAGCAGCAGCAGCAGCAGCAGCAGCAGCAGCAGCAGCAGCAGCAGCAGCAGCAGCAGCAGCAGCAGCAGCAGCAGCAGCAGCAGCAGCAGCAGCAGCAGCAGCAGCAGCAGCAGCAGCAGCAGCAGCAGCAGCAGCAGCAGCAGCAGCAGCAGCAGCAGCAGCAGCAGCAGCAGCAGCAGCAGCAGCAGCAGCAGCAGCAGCAGCAGCAGCAGCAGCAGCAGCAGCAGCAGCAGCAGCAGCAGCAGCAGCAGCAGCAGCAGCAGCAGCAGCAGCAGCAGCAGCAGCAGCAGCAGCAGCAGCAGCAGCAGCAGCAGCAGCAGCAGCAGCAGCAGCAGCAGCAGCAGCAGCAGCAGCAGCAGCAGCAGCAGCAGCAGCAGCAGCAGCAGCAGCAGCAGCAGCAGCAGCAGCAGCAGCAGCAGCAGCAGCAGCAGCAGCAGCAGCAGCAGCAGCAGCAGCAGCAGCAGCAGCAGCAGCAGCAGCAGCAGCAGCAGCAGCAGCAGCAGCAGCAGCAGCAGCAGCAGCAGCAGCAGCAGCAGCAGCAGCAGCAGCAGCAGCAGCAGCAGCAGCAGCAGCAGCAGCAGCAGCAGCAGCAGCAGCAGCAGCAGCAGCAGCAGCAGCAGCAGCAGCAGCAGCAGCAGCAGCAGCAGCAGCAGCAGCAGCAGCAGCAGCAGCAGCAGCAGCAGCAGCAGCAGCAGCAGCAGCAGCAGCAGCAGCAGCAGCAGCAGCAGCAGCAGCAGCAGCAGCAGCAGCAGCAGCAGCAGCAGCAGCAGCAGCAGCAGCAGCAGCAGCAGCAGCAGCAGCAGCAGCAGCAGCAGCAGCAGCAGCAGCAGCAGCAGCAGCAGCAGCAGCAGCAGCAGCAGCAGCAGCAGCAGCAGCAGCAGCAGCAGCAGCAGCAGCAGCAGCAGCAGCAGCAGCAGCAGCAGCAGCAGCAGCAGCAGCAGCAGCAGCAGCAGCAGCAGCAGCAGCAGCAGCAGCAGCAGCAGCAGCAGCAGCAGCAGCAGCAGCAGCAGCAGCAGCAGCAGCAGCAGCAGCAGCAGCAGCAGCAGCAGCAGCAGCAGCAGCAGCAGCAGCAGCAGCAGCAGCAGCAGCAGCAGCAGCAGCAGCAGCAGCAGCAGCAGCAGCAGCAGCAGCAGCAGCAGCAGCAGCAGCAGCAGCAGCAGCAGCAGCAGCAGCAGCAGCAGCAGCAGCAGCAGCAGCAGCAGCAGCAGCAGCAGCAGCAGCAGCAGCAGCAGCAGCAGCAGCAGCAGCAGCAGCAGCAGCAGCAGCAGCAGCAGCAGCAGCAGCAGCAGCAGCAGCAGCAGCAGCAGCAGCAGCAGCAGCAGCAGCAGCAGCAGCAGCAGCAGCAGCAGCAGCAGCAGCAGCAGCAGCAGCAGCAGCAGCAGCAGCAGCAGCAGCAGCAGCAGCAGCAGCAGCAGCCAGCAGCAGCAGCAGCAGCAGCAGCAGCAGCAGCAGCAGCAGCAGCAGCAGCAGCAGCAGCAGCAGCAGCAGCAGCAGCAGCAGCAGCAGCAGCAGCAGCAGCAGCAGCAGCAGCAGCAGCAGCAGCAGCAGCAGCAGCAGCAGCAGCAGCAGCAGCAGCAGCAGCAGCAGCAGCAGCAGCAGCAGCAGCAGCAGCAGCAGCAGCAGCAGCAGCAGCAGCAGCAGCAGCAGCAGCAGCAGCAGCAGCAGCAGCAGCAGCAGCAGCAGCAGCAGCAGCAGCAGCAGCAGCAGCAGCAGCAGCAGCAGCAGCAGCAGCAGCAGCAGCAGCAGCAGCAGCAGCAGCAGCAGCAGCAGCAGCAGCAGCAGCAGCAGCAGCAGCAGCAGCAGCAGCAGCAGCAGCAGCAGCAGCAGCAGCAGCAGCAGCAGCAGCAGCAGCAGCAGCAGCAGCAGCAGCAGCAGCAGCAGCAGCAGCAGCAGCAGCAGCAGCAGCAGCAGCAGCAGCAGCAGCAGCAGCAGCAGCAGCAGCAGCAGCAGCAGCAGCAGCAGCAGCAGCAGCAGCAGCAGCAGCAGCAGCAGCAGCAGCAGCAGCAGCAGCAGCCCAGCAGCAGCAGCAGCAGCAGCAGCAGCAGCAGCAGCAGCAGCAGCAGCAGCAGCAGCAGCAGCAGCAGCAGCAGCAGCAGCAGCAGCAGCAGCAGCAGCAGCAGCAGCAGCAGCAGCAGCAGCAGCAGCAGCAGCAGCAGCAGCAGCAGCAGCAGCAGCAGCAGCAGCAGCAGCAGCAGCAGCAGCAGCAGCAGCAGCAGCAGCAGCAGCAGCAGCAGCAGCAGCAGCAGCAGCAGCAGCAGCACAGCAGCAGCAGCAGCAGCAGCAGCAGCAGCAGCAGCAGCAGCAGCAGCAGCAGCAGCAGCAGCAGCAGCAGCAGCAGCAGCAGCAGCAGCAGCAGCAGCAGCAGCAGCAGCAGCAGCAGCAGCAGCAGCAGCAGCAGCAGCAGCAGCAGCAGCAGCAGCAGCAGCAGCAGCAGCAGCAGCAGCAGCAGCAGCAGCAGCAGCAGCAGCAGCAGCAGCAGCAGCAGCAGCAGCAGCAGCAGCAGCAGCAGCAGCAGCAGCAGCAGCAGCAGCAGCAGCAGCAGCAGCAGCAGCAGCAGCAGCAGCAGCAGCAGCAGCAGCAGCAGCAGCAGCAGCAGCAGCAGCAGCAGCAGCAGCAGCAGCAGCAGCAGCAGCAGCAGCAGCAGCAGCAAGCAGCAGCAGCAGCAGCAGCAGCAGCAGCAGCAGCAGCAGCAGCAGCAGCAGCAGCAGCAGCAGCTGCAGCAGCAGCAGCAGCAGCAGCAGCAGCAGCAGCAGCAGCAGCAGCAGCAGCAGCAGCAGCCAGCAGCAGCAGCAGCAGCGCAGCACAGCAGCAGCAGCAGCAGCCAGAGCAGCAGCAGCAGCAGCAGCAGCAGCAGCAGCAGCAGCAGCAGCAGCAGCAGCAGCAGCGCAGCAGCAGCAGCAGCAGCAGCAGAGCAGCAGCAGCAGCAGCAGCAGCAGCAGCAGCAGCAGCAGCAGCAGCAGCAGCAGCAGCAGCAGCAGCAGCAGCAGCAGCAGCAGCAGCAGCAGCAGCAGCAGCAGCAGCAGCAGCAGCAGCAGCAGCAGCAGCAGCAGCAGCAGCAGCAGCAGCAGCAGCAGCAGCAGCAGCAGCAGCAGCAGCAGCAGCAGCAGCAGCAGCAGCAGCAGCAGCAGCAGCAGCAGCAGCAGCAGCAGCAGCCAGCAGCAGCAGCAGCAGCAGCAGCAGCAGCAGCAGCAGCAGCAGCAGCAGCAGCAGCAGCAGCAGCAGCAGCAGCAGCAGCAGCAGCAGCAGCAGCGCAGCAGCAGCAGCAGCAGCAGCAGCAGCAGCAGCAGCAGCAGCAGCAGCAGCAGCCAGCAGCAGCACAGCAGCAGCAGCAGCAGCAGCAGCAGCAGCAGCAGCAGCAGCAGCAGCAGCAGCAGCAGCAGCAGCAGCAGCAGCAGCAGCAGCAGCAGCAGCAGCAGCAGCAGCAGCAGCAGCAGCAGCAGCACGCAGCAGCAGCAGCAGCAGCAGCAGCAGCAGCAGCGCAGCAGCAGCAGCAGCAGCAGCAGCAGCAGCAGCAGCAGCAGCAGCAGCAGCAGCAGCAGCAGCAGCAGCAGCAGCAGCAGCAGCAGCAGCAGCAGCAGCAGCAGCAGCAGCAGCAGCAGCAGCAGCAGCAGCAGCAGCAAGCAGCAGCAGCAGCAAGAGGCAGCAGCAGCAGCAGCAGCAGCAGCAGCAGCAGCAGCAGCAGCAGCAGCAGCAGCAGCAGCAGCAGCAGCAGCAGCAGCAGCAAGCAGCAGCAGCAGCAGCAGCAGCAGCAGCAGCAGCAGGCAGCAGCAGCAGCAGCAGCAGCAGCAGCAGCAGCAGCAGCAGCTGCAGCAGCAGCAGCAGCAGGCAGCAGCAGCAGCAGCAGCAGGCAGCAGCAAGCAGCTGCAGCAGCAGCAGCAGCAGCAGCAGCAGCAGCAGCAGCAGCAGCAGCAGCAGCAGCAGCAGCAGCAGCAGCAGCAGCAGCAGCAGCAGCAGCAGCAGCAGCAGCAGCAGCAGCAGCAGCAGCAGCAGCAGCAGCAGCAGCAGCAGCAGCAGCAGCAGCAGCAGCAGCAGCAGCAGCAGCAGCAGCAGCAGCAGCAGCCAGCAGCAGCAGCAGCAGCAGCAGCAGCAGCAGCAGCAGCAGCAGCAGCAGCAGCAGCAGCAGCAGCAGCAGCAGCAGCAGCAGCAGCAGCAGCAGCAGCAGCAGCAGCAGCAGCAGCAGCAGCAGCAGCAGCAGCAGCAGCAGCAGCAGCAGCAGCAAGCAGCAGCAGCAGCAGCAGCAGCAGCAGCAGCAGCAGCAGCAGCAGCAGCAGCAGCAGCAGCAGCAGCCGCAGCAGCAGCAGCAGCAGCAGCAGCAGCAGCAGCAGCAGCAGCAGCAGCAG
>JAXIVJ010004625.1:0-70000 GCA_036785665.1 Chirona hameri
GGCGCTCGCTCGTTCATCGCCAACTACGGCGTTTTACTGGTCATAAAGGCGCCAAAATTACTTCATTATATCACCATGCGCATCTTCGCAAGACATGACCCAACTACCTGACCATATGATCAGCTATTTACAACGTGCTGTAGAAATGTCAAGTTCGAGTCCCAATACAACACCGGCTTAAAATGTGAAGAGCATTACTTTGTATTTCGAGCGCTCCAAGTGTTTAGTTGCGGTACATACACGTGGCATATATTTGTATATGCGTTCATACTTCGTCGTCTCACATCTTCGAAGATAATCCATTTGCTTTCGCCAACTACTCAATTTCACGAGTTCTACGAGTAACATCGTTTGGCTAATTGCAGAATTCAATGGGCAGCAGGTCTCAAGAACACAAATATCTGCCCGAGAAGTCCACATGATTGTTAGTTAAATTAGGACGCAACTCAGCCGGACCCACCACTGAGGGGCCACCACAACTACACGTTCGACCGGGACCTTCGACCGCTGCTTTAGGCCCACTGACTGAATGACAAATGACTTAATTCCGTTACTAACTCTGGGATTTAACATATACGCGGAGGGGCTACGAAAGAAATTGTTGCGTATTGCACATAAGTTTAATTGTCGATGAAGAAATAGTGCACAGCTTATAACTGTCACTTTGAGTCATAAAAGGCAGATGCATGAATCTAACGAACATTCAAGAGCGATACAATTCAACAAAGGCAAGTGAAGTGGCGCGTTCGAATTCGGGCAGAAAGATTAAACGGCCGAATGGCGAAACAGCCCAAACCATCTGCCGAATGTGCCGAGTGCGGTGGCCATTAGAGTTCACTGGCGTCACGAGCTCGGGCGCAGGACCTCCCACTGGCGAGGTTCCGGTCCTGTGGCACACAGCCACGTCCGACGACCGTCTACACCGATCGGCCACCGCACGCGCCCACACTATTCCGACGCGGCCTGCGCCAAAAACAGCCGCAAAAAACGGCGACAATCGTGGCGCAGGAAAAAGCGGTCGCGTCAGGGCCGCTGCCGGTCGCGATGAGCCGGCCTGAGACGGCGCGGGACCGGCGGCTGCCCCTCCCCACCCCTCCCCGCCTCGCTCCCGGTCAGGTCGGGTTTTTTTGCCGCGGGCGTTGTGACCGGGGAGAATGTGGACTGTAGAGCGGCCGTCGGTGAGCGCCCCGAGCTGCCGAGCGAAGCCGGCTGGCGCGGGGTCGACCCAAGGAGCTCCAGATGCTCGGCATAGAGTGATCCGAACTCGGTGGTGAACTGCACTCAAAGCCGGCAACATCCGGGCCCGATTGTGGCTCCCCAGAAAACGCAGCTCGCCGTCACAAACTCGCATAGACACAAAGCACTGCGTTAACCACACTCCACACTGTCAGAATATCACCCCTAACGACTTTCATAAACCCCCGAAGAAAACGTAGACCCTCAAATATCCATCAGAGTAGTGTACCCGAAGTATGACGATATTTTGCCGAATGTCAATGCAAACTGATCCGCATTGCAGCGAGGTGCTGCGGTACAGTATAACCCTCAGGGATGAAACCCCGCGCAGCGTTATAACTGCACGGTAGGCAGCCCGCATTGCAGCGAGGTGCTGCGGTACAGTATAACCCTCAGGGATGAAACCCCGCGCAGCGCTATAACTGCACGGTAGGCAGCCCGCATTGCAGCGAGGTGCTGCGGTACAGTAGAACCCTCAGGGATGAAACCCCGCGCAGCGCTATAACTGCACGGTAGGCAGCCCGCATTGCAGCGAGGTGCTGCGGTACAGTATAACCCTCAGGGATGAAACCCCGCGCAGCGCTATAACTGCACGGTAGGCAGCCCGCATTGCAACATGAGGAGGCGAGTAAAGCTACATATCAGGTTATGTAACGACAATTGATCATTAAAGGTAAAGTCCACATAGACAAAAGGAGATAGTCGTCTTGCGGGGCAGCTTAACATGAAAATCATCCTAGACGTGTTCTACCTAATCAATACGTTACATGGAAGTAACAAATTTACCTTTAAAAAATATGATTATGCACAATTACATATCCACCGGATATGCTTCATTATGTATGTATCCCATCTCTTGGTACACAAGTT
Organism: Chirona hameri; assembly: GCA_036785665.1. Taxonomy (NCBI): domain Eukaryota; kingdom Metazoa; phylum Arthropoda; class Thecostraca; order Balanomorpha; family Balanidae; genus Chirona; species Chirona hameri. Next base: position 2,107 of record JAXIVJ010004625.1, read on the forward strand.
TAGCATATATTGGGCAACAGCATGCTAAGGTGTATTAAAGCATCAGACAAACAATAGTATGATGAGACGTGTGCAATTTAAGTTCGGATTTAGCTCATAAAATGCAGACAGCAATTTAAAAAAAAATCTTCTAAATACTGCGAATAAAACTCAAACTGTATGAATGACTTGTAAAAAACGTTAATTCGACTTCTAAAAATATATGAAAGCCCCCTTATTCCATTAAATCTCGGTGAAAAGGAATTGTTTAGAAAAGTTGGAGTGATGTGAGTAGTGATCGATTCAACCTTGTGCAACTAGCAGTTGATACCGAGCGGGCGCGAAGCGCCCGTGAGGTTTCTCGTCAACTTATTAGACAAATTTACATTTGACCCGGCCCGAGCCGGCCCGAACCGGCCCGATACGGCCCGAATCGGCCCGAACCGGCCAGACACGGCCGTACAGACGCTTTTCGGAAGCTAATAACTTTGCAACCACTGCTCCGATTTAGATCGGGGCAACCATTGAGCCCCGATCTCCCCCCCCCCCCCCCCCCCCCCCCCCCCCCCCGATCTAAATCGAAGCAGTGGTTGCAAAGTTATTAGCTTCTGAAAAGCGTCTGTACGGCCGTGTCGGGCCGGTTCGGGCCGATTCGGGCCGTATCGGGCCGGTTCGGGCCGGCTCGGGCCGGGTCAAATGTAAATTTGTCTAATAAGTTGACGAGAAACCTCACGGGCGCTTCGCGCCTGCTCGGTAACAACTGCTAGTTGCACAAGGTTGAATCGATCACTACTCACGTCACTCCAACTTTGCCAAACAATTCCTTTTCACCGATATTTAATGGAATAAGGGGGGGGCTTTCATATATTTTTAGAAGTCAAATTAACGTTTTTTTTATTTTTCATTTGATGGTCCCCATTGGATAGGACCATCAAATCAATTTTGATTTTGGTATGGTGCGTTCTGATAAGGGTGGTACCACAGCGCGTGGCACATGCAAACGTCGAAATGAACCAAAATCATTCTTGATAAAAATAGGCTTTAATTATCTAAGCATTAACTTATACGATGAAGCATGCAGCGCTCAGGACGTACTCCCTTTTGGCGGATTCGAGAAAGGAGATCATGAACAATTGAATACCACTTATATATACATATATTGTACACCAGTTGTAATATTTGTAGCGGAAGCTTTCGAACACTACTGTGCTCTTCGTCAGCCTGGTTGGGGTACACAGTTCGCACACTCAAAACAATATTTGAAATTATAAATACATAAGCACAGTGGATTATTCCTCTAGATCCTCTAAAAGGCGGATTTGAAAGTCACGACATCCCCAATCCTTCCTTCCTAATATAATACATAAACACGTACAGACGCATACACTGCTGGCAAAGTTTGCATTGTTCTCATAATTCCATCTTTGTGTTAATACCACTTAATTTGTATGTAGTTTGTCCCAGGGAAGCAACAGATACCGCTCGGTTACCGCCGATTAAGGCGTTTTACTGGTTTATAGTAATTTGTCGTCGCCAGAGCGATTACTGCGCTAGTCTGCGTGATGTCGCCGGGATCCACGTGACAAACATCGGTATGCAATCACCTGATGCTCCGTGTAATCGCTTAATTTCGTTTCTATTTACCGATCGACAGTCGTTCCCTGAAAAGAGCTTTGAGCTGGGACACTTTCGATGATTAATGTTAGTCAGAGATGCCATACTGAAAACCACTACTCTAAGTTGCTGCGATCAGGGGCATCGCCGATAATTTTTGAGTGGGGGGGGGGGGGCGGCTGAAATGACGAAAAAAGCACCCCAATTTTGTGCGCGTATTGCCTTTGCAGCATTTTTAATGTGGATTTGCATGTTATAGTAGGTACTTGTTATTTAGCACCGCCCAGCGCCGATAAATTTTTACGGGTTTGCCTGATAAAACCCAGAAATATAGGCGGTGGGCCTTGTAGAGGATAAGAAGCTAAAAATGCTATTAATTCAATTCAGCGTCACGACGAACCGAATACGATGACGATGGATTCGTTATGACGATGGCCACCGATGTGACGCCGCGAAGCGTCGTGACAATTTAAATTTTAGGTCGTGGAAAACGACATTTTAATATTGGAACCAGACCGTGAGTGGAGCCAAGCCTCAGGTAATCCCTTTTCCTGGTTGCACATCTCGGTATGATGCACAATATTAACATTAATGTAGTTTTTCATATACATTAGCCTCGGATAGTAAATCACGATGCCCGGTGGCAGTCAGCGCTCAATAGTACATATGATAATAATATCTGTACACATATGTTACCGAACTGTAGCAAACAACTGGTAACAGTGCAAATGGTTTGAAAGCAACAAGAGGCAGAACGACTTTTCCGCGCATAAATGGTCCATGAGGATCTCGAGGAGCCTGGGGGATGGCGTGGGGAGATGGTCCTAGTCTGGTCCCCACTATTAGCTCTTCGGTCCAGCAAGTTGGGCACCGCTGGACCAGTGTGCGGGTGCCGATGTCCGCGTCTTTGCGTTCGCGTCGCCTTTTTCGGAACTCTGCAGACTAGCTAAACATGCAGCCCGCTTGAAAGTTAATATCTTATGAAGGGAGTGGGCCCTGGCCTGGGGCCAGCAATTACCGCCAAGGAGCGCCTCCGCCAGACACTTAAGGAATTCATTTTCCCATTTGCCAAATTTGTAAAAGCAATTGCGAAACTTGTGTCATGCCTCGAAGCGGTGCGTTTTTTTATTATTTTGTACTGTGGATAGCTGGATTTTGACTGCTGCAAAGGCAATTTTTACGATAAATTGTTAACTTTCCCCGAAAAAAGTGGGGGGTCGACCCCCACCTTCTAAGAGTGTGGTGGGTGGGGGGGGGGGGGTCCGGACCACCCGACCCCTCCCCTGTCGGTGACGCCCCTGACTGCGATCGCAGTAGAAGGAGTTGCTGTAACGTATTCACATCGGTATACCAGTAACTTTGTGAATAACGGTTGCAATACCGACTTGTCTGCAATGTTGAATTTGCCCGGAGGTTATATTATCAGAAAGAGAAGGAGCACAATCTTACCCAGAAGTATTTGCCGCAGCGCAGGGAGCTGAATGGCACATGGTCTCTTAACAGAAAGCAAATATACCGTGGCTCCTGGAATCAGCTCAATAACACTGCTGTTTGTATTGTGTTGATAGTACAAACTATTCAAAATAATTTTCCAATAATGAAAAAGTAAAACGTTCACGCATTCCTCTTTATCATTGCGTGGAAAAGACATATATTTCTCCTAACTCACTTGAACAATCACTAAATCGTATCACATACATATCATGAAAACCATCGCAAACTTTCCTAAAATGCACAAACTTTGGCCAACTACAGGCGTGCACTGTCCGACCGTGACACGTCTGCGGCTGCTCGGCGGCGGTGTGATCCGCTGACGAGGGTCACGAGGGTCTCACGAGGGTCACCTTGCAGGTACCGTGCCGTATCGCAGCGCACCTCAAGTCATCAGTCGCGCTGATAGCCGCAACCCGGCATCGGCCGGCCGGAGCCGTCCGGCGGCGACTGAAGCTCAGGGGTGGAGGGAACGGTCAGTCCTGGGGCCACGTCACGGTCACGCTCTGTCTGGCCTTGACCCCGGCACAGGGGTCAGACAGAAGCGGGGCCGGCGCCGGAGCTGGGGCTGCACGGGTACAGCACGGCGGGCCAGCGAGCTGCAGCTGTGTTCGGCCGGCCGGACCGACGCGGCGGTACAGAGCTGAGCCAGCTAACTAGGCCGGCCGGACCGACGTGGCGGTACAGAGCTGAGCCAGCTAACTAGGCCGGCCGGACCGACGTGGCGGTACAGAGCTGAGCCAGCTAACTAGGCCGGCCTGACCGACGTGGCGGTACAGAGCTGTGGCAGCTAACTAGGCCGGCCAGACCGACGCGGCGGTACAGAGCTGTGCCAGCTGTGTTCGGCCGGCCGGACCGACGCGGCGGTACAGAGCTGTGGCAGCTAACTAGGCCGTCCGGACCGACGCGGCGGTACAGAGCTGTGCCAGCTGTGTTCGGCCGGCCGGACCGACGCGGCGGTACAGAGCTGTGGCAGCTAACTAGGCCGGCCGGACCGACGCGGCGGTACAGAGCTGAGCCAGCTAACTAGGCCGGCCGGACCGACGCGGCGGTACAGAGCTGTGGCAGCTAACTAGGCCGGCCGGACCGACGCGGCGGTACAGAGCTGTGGCAGCTAACTAGACCGGCCGGACCGACGCGGCGGTACAGAGCTGTGCCAGCTGTGTTCGGCCGGCCGGACCGACGCGGCGGTACAGAGCTGTGGCAGCTAACTAGGCCGGCCGGACCGACGCGGCGGTACAGAGCTGAGCCAGCTAACTAGGCCGGCCGGACCGACGCGGCGGTACAGAGCTGTGGCAGCTAACTAGGCCGGCCGGACCGACGCGGCAGTACAGAGCTGTGGCAGCTAACTAGGCCGGCCGGACCGACGTGGCGGCACAGAGCTGTGGCAGCTGTGTTCGGCCGGCCGGACCGACGCGGCGGTACAGAGCTGTGGCAGCTGTGTTCGGCCGGCCGGACCGACGCGGCGGTACAGAGCTGGGCCAGCTAACGAGAGTCGTGCTGGCTCAATGGTTATCGCCGACCGGCCGGGAAAACATGTGACCGGCCAATTTAGACGAACCGATAGACCTGCCACCTGATAGGGAGCGTGAGTAATTTGTTTTGCAGCGTGCCCAGTACAGAGCAATTTACGTTAAAGTTCAAATTACTTAATTATTTTACACGTCCAAATAAATGTTGCATGTCTATATTCAACCATATCTCTTTTTCGTGGTGCCAATCAAGATTAAAAGTCAAGGCAATTAAGCCCATAACTATATCAAACGATCATCTAAACTACAACTCATAACTTGTTTACAAGGCTAAATTAGCATTCAAACATGCATGAGACATGACATTTAGTATATTATAATATTGAATTAGTCATGCTATGACGTATTATGTTGTTTCAATCACATCACATCAGTTTGTATGTAAACATAGTGAGAGTCCACACTCCCCACATGCGTGGCTGTTGTAGAAAACCACGGAGTGTGTCAGCTGCCACGGCAGATATGTCAGCTGCCACATCCATATCTGACATTCTGAGAAGAAGACAAAACTTGCATGAGATTCGATCGCGAAATACCGTGTGATGCTACTATGCTGCTTCTCTATGGGTATTGCTTCTGCAGGCCAGGCACGTAGCTAAGGCACGTAGCACTTCGGAGGCCCTTTAGTCAGTGCCATCTCTGAAAGACCAGAGGGCCCCTTGGACGTTCAAAAGAGCCCTGTGCATTTCAGAGGGCCCCTGGCCAGACCGAAAAGGCCCCTGCTCGGGCCAGATCGGGATCGGGTGCGCCCCCCCCCCCCCCCTTAGGCTTTTAGGCGCGCGCAGCGCACCGAAAAGGGCCGACGAGACCGCGCGAAGCGCGGTATCATGGGCTCTTTAGCACCCGAAGCGTGGTCTTTAGAGAGTTTAGAGCACTTCAGAGGCCCTTTAGCCAGGGCCCTCTCTGAAAGACCAGAGGGCCCCTTGGACGTTCAAAAGGGCCCTGTGTATTTCAGAGGGGCCCCTGGCCAGACCGAAAAGGCCCCTGATCGGGTCAGAGGGCCCCTGAACACGTCGAATGGGCCCCTAGCCAGCACAGAGGGGCCCCTGGACAGGTTGAGAGGCCCCTGATCATGTCGGCAGGGCGATAAAGCGGCCAGCGCAGTCCCTTGCCAGCTCATAAGGGCCCCTGAGCAGGTTGGATGGTCCCTGGACAGACCAGAGGGCCCCTGGGAAGTTAAAAGGGTCCCTGTGCAGGTCAGAGGGGTCCCTGACCAGACCGAAAGGGTACCTAGGTGGGTCAGAAGGGCCCCTAAACATGCGGAATGGGTCCCTAGTCAGCACGGAAGAGCCTCAGGGCAGGTCGGAGGGCCCTCGGAGCATGTCGCAAGGCGACAAAGCAGCCAACGCAGTCCGATCAGAAGAGTCGCTGGGCAGATCGGAGGGGCTCCTGGGCAAGTCAGAGGGGCCCCTGGCTAGACCGAAAGGGTCCCTGGGCCGGTCAGAAGGCCCCTTGAATATGTCGGATGAGTTCCTAGCCAGACTGGAGGGAACCCTGGCAAGTCTGAGGGGCCCCGTAACCTGCCGGCAGGGCGACAAAGCAGACAGTGCAGTCCCTGGCCAGGTCGGAAGGACCTCTGAACAGGCCAAATGGCCCCTTGATACACAAGAGGGGCTTCGTGGAAGGTCAGAGGAGTACCTGGTCAGACCGGAAGGGCCAAAAGCACGTAGAGATCCCAGATGAAAATGAAATACAAAAAGGACTTACTCCACAATACAAATATTAAAGGCGGAGCTTTCGGGTATATTGTAACACCCTTCGTCAGGGTGTTACAATATACCCGAAAGCTCCGATTTTTTTTTGTCCTGTAGAGTAAGCCCTCTTTGTATTTTATATATATCATCCACTCCACATCATGTCTTTTCGCTTCGCGGATCCCAGATGAGTCCCTGAACAGGTCGGAAGGGCGTTGAAAAGGTTGGAGGGGCGCCTAGACGATCTGAAGGGACCCTGGGCCTTTCAACAGTAAGAATGCAGTTGTCCAGTTGTCCAGTATCCAGTTGTCCAGTGTCAGTTCAGTCATATGGTAGGATAAGACAGACGTATTTTTAAGGCTCGGCCAAAATCGTAAATTTTGGCGCAGTTGGACGATATTTGCAGCTTATTTATATACTGGCAGTGAGCTAATATAGTGAAGAACTTAAATATGTTATCTTTATTGGTGCACTTTATTTGGATAAGAAGAAATACGGTGCTATATTTGCATTATTTTCAGCATTTGTATCTCTTTGGATCGAATTTTCAAGCAAGCAAGTCATAATTTTCTAGCTTGAATTTTCGTTTCGCGCGCCAAGAACCTCGAGACTTCTGAAAGAACTTCTGTACAATGAGATACCGAAAAACAAGTGCCGTAGAAATGGTGAAAATTCATTTCAAACCACCTGTGACTTCATGCAACAAGATGTTTACCAATGCTGACAGCTGAAGTATTGTCTTTGCTAATGAGAGAAAATGCAGTATCGAAGACACAACGAACCGAAACTCATGCTATCATCGCCCTGCTATACGTTGTGCTGTAATCTGTGAATTTTACACTGTTCCTTGTCATTTCCTTTTCTGTTTCAACCTGTCTGTTGAGCAGCGCAGCGCCCAGCTGGCAGCAGCGCGCCACAGACATGCCATTGTTCTCTATCCGCCTATACGCACTCATAACGACGGGCTCTGAAAAGCCATGGGTTTACTGTGGATGTTCCCGAATACAATCTAGTCCAGGGAATAAAACTCAAAATTTTCGCGCCGCGGAAAAAGATCGGCCCGTTTCTCGGCGCATTTAGGTGTTATGTTGCTGCTTTCCTACATAATTGGGAAAAATAGTTCACTTTAACACTTTTTCCCGCACTTTTAAACGTACATGTTAGCATTTTTAGAGGTCCGCACCATACGCAATGCGACGCATTGATGAGAGATCATATCCAGGGCATAAGACTCAACACATTTTCGCGCCACTCCGCGGCGCAATTTGTTGAAGAGTTCCAGGTCTTGAGCTTAAACAAATATTCTTAGTTGGTATAACTGATTCCAAATTGGTGTCGCTGGTTCCAAAGTTGATATGGCAGTTTGCTAACTCCAGCTCCTAAATGTTGGTATGGCCCATGCCATACCTGTCATACTGCATTTTCCATCCTTGTAACGCGCCTTTTCATCCGTTTTGCTTGGCCCTTTCAACGCTTGGGAATGGGGCCCTTTCAACGCTCGGGAAGGGGTCCTTTCGAGCCCCCCCCCCCCCCCCTGGACGAAATCCTAGCTACGTGTCTGTTGCAGGCAACCGTACCTCCGGCACATTGTGTGAAAATAACACGGCTTTTTGCTCACCAAAAATACGAAGTCATCTTTCCGCTGATAAGGTGAACCGTGAAGGTGCTGTTGCTGTTTATACGCACATTAAGTACCATACTTTATCGGCGAGGAGAGGTGTCAGCAATTAGAGTGACAACTTGTCACGTGAATGCCACCAACAGAGGCTAGTTGATCCAGAGCGTGACGTGACGGGGGTACAAATGAGGTGAAAGAAGCAAACAAGCGGTTTCTTTCTTTCTTTATTTAGTTAGTTAGTTGGGTTGGAACAACCACGGGCCAGAGACCCCCTACGGTCAAGATCATGCAAAACACAACCAAACCACGGATTGCTCACTTGTATTTACATGTGTAGTACTCATACCATAGAGACATAGCGCAGATAATGCACATAAATATACCATAATCACACGCATAGAGGACGAATGTACTAACTGACACTACAGGCCACCCAATGGGGATTAACTTATGTACGTGTGTCTCGCCGATCGATGTAGGTCCCTTCACGGTTTGAAAACCTAACACCGTGCGACTTCAAAGTATTCGATGGATAACATATTTGCGATTCGCTTTTACAAACAAAATTCGAAACTACAAAAATACCGCCGAATAGAAATACTTTGGTCCAAACCAAATCGCAACTGTGTTCAAATAAACTGAAAGTTTCATTCCGATGCTATCTTCGATTGAATTTCATCGAAAACTCTAATGGGATTGTTCGGTCCGCTTTAGGCTCGAATACATAGGACACAGCCAACACATCCGAAGGCGACCGACGCCCATACATATACCACATCCACACCGCATATACATATACCACACCCGCACTGCATATACATATACCACATCCACACTGCATATACATATACCACATCCACACTGCATATACATATACCACATCCACACTGCAAATACATATACCACATCCACACTGCACTACTGCCGCTCTCCCGTGGCCTGCGCACTTCTGTGAAGTCCCGCTAACTTCCCCATCTTACTGGTCCCACCACAACACATCCCGACGACAAGACGAGCGGCAGTGATCAGGCAGTGAAGTGTGACATCACCTTGAGACGTCACACCATCACCTGGTGACGTCACATACAACGATCTGGCCCGGGCTGTTCGGCTCGACACCGAACTATTCCTGGGCTGCTGCGGGGCTAAATAAACGCGCCGCCTCAGCACCGACCGGATGTTTGCCGTTGGGGGTGGCGGGACAGCGGGACAGCGGGACAGCGGGACAGCGGGATGGCTTCAATTGTATTCGTGCTTGCGACATTCTGCGTCGGAACTAATCTATTAAATTGGAGAAGAAGAAAAAAGAAGACAATAGTCAGTCATACATCTATCCATGTAGCCATTAGCAGTAGCCATTAGCAGTCCATCCATCCTACATGTAGCCATTAGCAGGCACGTAGCCATGATTTCGTCCAGGGGGTGCGGCGCCACGAAAGGGCCCCTTCCCGAGCGCTGAAAGGGCCCCTTCCCAAGCGTTGAAAGGTCCAAACAAAACGGCTGAAGAAACACGTTACGAGGATGGAAAATGCCGTATGACAGGTATGGCATGGGCCATACCAACTTTTAGGACCTGGAGTTAGCAAACTGCCATATCAACTTTGGATCCAGCGACACTAATTTGGAATCCGCTATACCAACTTGGAATATTTGTTTAAGCTCAAGACCTGGAACCCTTAAACAAATTGCGTCGCGGAGCGGCGCGAAAATTGTGAGTCTTATGCCCTAGATATGCATTCTCATCAATGCATCACATTACTTACGGTGCGGACCTATAAAAATGTTGTGCGTTTAAAAGTGCGTTAAAAATGCTTAAGGAAACTATTTTGCCCAATTATATGGGAAAGTAGCAACATAACACATAAATGGGCCGAGATACGTTTTTTTCTAACCCGCATATCATTGAAAATTTTGAGTTTTATTCCCTGGACAACTGCATTTTTACTGACTGTTGAAAGGTCAAGGGTTCCTTCAGATCGTCTAGGGGCCCCTCAAACATTTTCAACGCCCTTCTGACCTGTTCAGTGACTCATCTGGGTCCGCGAAAAGACATGATGTGGAGTGAGTGATATATATTAAATACAAAGAGGGCTTACTCTACAATAAAAATTACAATCGGAGCTTCCGGGTATATTGTACCACCCTTCGTTAGCGATTAAGAGGCATTCGGGAACATGTCATTGCTCATCTTAAAGACGAGCAATGACCTGTTACCGAATGCCTCTTAATCGCTGACGAAAGGTGTTTCAATGTACCCGAAAGCTCCGATTTTAATATTTGTCTGGTGGAGTAAGTCCTCTGTGTATTTAATCTTCATCTGGGATATCTACGTGCTTTGGGCCCTTCCGGTCTGATCAGGGACCCCTCTGACCTTCCAAGAAGCCCCTCGTGTGTGTCAAGGGGCCATTCGGCCTGTTCAGAGGTCCTTCCGACCTGGTCAGGGACTGAACTGGCTACTTTGTCACCCTGCCGACATGCTCAGGGGTCCCTCCGACCTGCCCAGGGGCCCCTCCAGTTTGGCTAGGAACTCATCCGGCATGTTCAAGGGCCCTTCCGACCGGCCCAGGGACTGCTTCGGTCTAGCCAGGGGCCCCTCTGACTTGCCGAGGAGCCCCTCCGATCTACCCAGCGACTCTTCTGGTCGGACTGCGCCGGCTGCTTTGTTGCCGTCAACATGCTCAAGGAGCCCTCCTACCTGCCCTGGGGCACCTCCGTGCTGGCTAGGGGCCAATTAGTCATGTTCCGGGGCCCTTCTTACCCACCCAGGGGCCCTTCCGGTCTGGTCAGATGCCCCTCCGATCTGCACAGGGGTATTTCGAACTTTCCAGGGCCCCTCTGATCTGTCCAGGGGCCCTCCAGCCTTCTAAGGGGCCCTTCCGACCTGCAAAGGGAATGCGCTGGCTGCTTTGTCGCCTTGCGACATGCTCCGTGGGCCCTCAGACCTGCCCTGGGGCCCCTCCGTGCTGACTAGGGGCCCATTCGGCATGTTCAGGGGCCGCTCTGACCCACCTAGAGGACCCTTTCGGTCTGGTCAGGGGCCCCTCTGACCTGACCCTATGGGGTGTGTCCAAGGGCCCTCCAACCTGCTCAGGGGCCCTTATGACCTGGCAAGGGATTGTGCTGGCTGCTTTGCTGCCCTGCCGACATGCTCAGGGGCCTCTCGACATGCCCAGGGGCCCCTCTGTGCTGGCTAGGGGCCCATTCGACGTGTTCAGGGGGCCCTCGTACCCGCTCAGGGGCCCTTTCGGTCTGGCCAGGGGCCCCTCTGACATGCACAGGGCTATTCAGAGGGGCCCCTGTGCATGTCAGTCCGTGCACAAGGGGCCCTCTGGTCCAAGGGGCCCTCTGGTCTTTCAGAGAGGGTCCTGGTGGCCCTAAAGAGCCTCTGAAGTGCTCTAAACTCTCTAAAGACCAACGCGTGGTAAAGAGCCCATGATACCGCACTGCGCGCGGTCTCGTCGGCCCTTTTCGGCGCGCGCAGCGCGCCGAAAGGGGCCCTCCGCCGCCGAAAAGGGCTCGCCTGGCCTCCAGGGGGTGCGGCCGCACCCCCCCCCCCCTTGGCTACGTGTCTGGCCATTAGCCAATCTATAGATAAACACAGCTAGACAATCGTATGATATTGAAAGAAGTTGTGCATGGGCAAAGCATTCATCATAATTCGGCATTGAACTTCCACGCTCAGTCAAACTTTGCGGATTTGTGCGACGTAGTGTCAATGTGTGAACGCGTGACATGAAAACCGCCTGTAATATCCCGGACTGGAGAGTAGCGTCAGCGTAGGACTAGACTGGACTCTCCAGGACTGGAGAGTAGCGTCAGCGTAGGACTGGACTGCACTCTCCCGGACTGGAGAGTAGCGTCAGCGTAGGTGGTACATTTCGCTGCCCTACACCCAGACTGTTCTCCTCTCGATTACACCCAGACTGTTCTCCTCTCGATTACACCCAGACTGTTCTCCTCTCGATTACACGGACTGTTCTCCTCTCGATTACACGGACTGTTCTCCTCTCGATTACACTCAGACTGTTCTCCTCTCGATTACACGGACTGTTCTCCTCTCGATTACACCCAGACTGTTCTCCTCTCGATTACACGGACTGTTCTCCTCTCGATTACACCCAGACTGTTCTCCTCTCGATTACACCCAGACTGTTCTCCTCTCGATTACACGGACTGTTCTCCTCTCGATTACACCCAGACCGTTCTCCTCTCGATTACACGGACTGTTCTCCTCTCGATTACACTCAGACTGTTCTCCTCTCGATTGCACGGACTGTTCTCCTCTCGATTACACCCAGACTGTTCTCCTCTCGATTACACCCAGACTGTTCTCCTCTCGATTACACGGACTGTTCTCCTCTCGATTACACCCAGACTGTTCTCCTCTCGATTACACCCAGACTGTTCTCCTCTCGATTACACGGACTGTTCTCCTCTCGATTACACCCAGACTGTTCTCCTCTCGATTACACCCAGACTGTTCTCCTCTCGATTACACTCAGACTGTTCTCCTCTCGATTACACCCAGACTGTTCTCCTCTCGATTACACGGACTGTTCTCCTCTCGATTACACTCAGACTGTTCTCCTCTCGATTACACCCAGACTGTTCTCCTCTCGATTACACGGACTGTTCTCCTCTCGATTACACCCAGACTGTTCTCCTCTCGATTACACGGACTGTTCTCCTCTCGATTACACTCAGACTGTTCTCCTCTCGATTACACGGACTGTTCTCCTCTCGATTACACCCAGACTGTTCTCCTCTCGATTACACGGACTGTTCTCCTCTCGATTACACCCAGACTGTTCTCCTCTCAATTACACAGACTGTTCTCCTCTCGATTACACGGACTGTTCTCCTCTCGATTACACTCAGACTGTTCTCCTCTCGATTACACGGACTGTTCTCCTCTCGATTACACCCAGACTGTTCTCCTCTCGATTACACGGACTGTTCTCCTCTCGATTACACGGACTGTTCTCCTCTCGATTACACCCAGACTGTTCTCCTCTCGATTACACCCAGACTGTTCTCCTCTCGATTACACGGACTGTTCTCCTCTCGATTGCACGGACTGTTCTCCTCTCGATTACACCCATACTGTTCTCCTCTCGATTACACGGACTGTTCTCCTCTCGATTACACGGACTGTTCTCCTCTCGATTACACCCAGACTGTTCTCCTCTCGATTACACCCAGACTGTTCTCCTCTCGATTACACGGACTGTTCTCCTCTCGATTACACGGACTGTTCTCCTCTCGATTACACGGACTGTTCTCCTCTCGATTACACGGACTGTTCTCCTTTCGATTACACGGACTGTTCTCCTCTCGATTACACGGACTGTTCTCCTCTCGATTACACGGACTGTTCTCCTCTCGATTACACGGACTGTTCTCCTCTCGATTACACGGACTGTTCTCCTCTCGATTGCACGGACTGTTCTCCTCTCGATTACATCCAGACTGTTCTCCTCTCGATTACACGGACTGTTCTCCTCTCGATTACACGGACTTTTCTCCTCTCGATTACACCCATACTGTTCTCCTCTCGATTACACGGACTGTTCTCCTCTCGATTACACCCAGACTGTTCTCTCGATTACACCAAGACTGTTCTCTTCTCGATTACACGGACTGTTCTCCTCTCGATTACACCCAGACTGTTCTCCTCTCGATTACACCCAGACTGTTCCCCTCTCGATTACACCCAGACTGTTCTCCTCTCGATTACACGGACTGTTCTCCTCTCGATTACCCAGACTGTTCTCCTCTCGATTACACGGACTGTTCTCCTCTCGATTACACGGACTGTTCTCCTCTCGATTGCACGGACTGTTCTCCTCTCGATTACACCCAGACTGTTCTCCTCTCGATTACACGGACTGTTCTCCTCTCGCTTACACGGACTGTTCTCCTCTCGCTTACACGGACTGTTCTCCTCTCGATTACACGGACTGTTCTCCTCTCGATTACACCCCGACTGTTCTCCTCTCGATTACACCCAGACTGTTCTCCTCTCGATTACACCCAGACTGTTCTCCTCTCGATTACACGGACTGTTCTCCTCTCGATTACACCCAGACTGTTCTCCTCTCGATTACACCCAGACTGTTCTCCTCTCGATTATACGGACTGTTCTCCTCTCGATTACACCCAGACCGTTCTCCTCTCGATTACACCCAGACTGTTCTCCTCTCGATTACACAGACTGTTCTCCTCTCGATTACACGGACTGTTCTCCTCTCGATTACACGGACTGTTCTCCTCTCGATTGCACGGACTGTTCTCTCGATTACACGAACTGTTCTCCTCTCGATTACACGGACTGCTCTCCTCTCGATTACACGGACTGTTCTCCTCTCGATTACACGGACTGTTCTCCTCTCGATTACACGGACTGTTCTCTCGAGTACACCCAGACTGTTCTCCTCTCGATTAACCGGACTGTTCTCCTCTCGATTACACGGACTGTTCTCCTCTCGATTACACGGACTGTTCTCCTCTCGATTACACGGACTGTTCTCTCGATTACACCCAGACTGTTCTCCTCTCGATTACACCCAGACTGTTCTCCTCTCGATTACACGAACTGTTCTCCTCTCGATTACACCCATACTGTTCTCCTCTCGATTACACGGACTGTTCTCCTCTCGATTACACGGACAGTTCTCCTATCGATTACACGGACTGTTCTCTCGAGTACACCCAGACTGTTCTCCTCTCGATTAACCGGACTGTTCTCCTCTCGATTACACGGACTGTTCTCCTCTCGATTACTCGATTACACAGACTGTTCTCCTCTCGATTACACGGACTGTTCTTTTCTCGATTACACGGACTGTTCTCCTCTCGATTACACGGACTGTTCTCCTCTCGATTACACGGACTGTTCTCCTCTCGATTGCACGGACTGTTCTCCTCTCGATTACACGGACTGTTCTCCTCTCGATTACACGGACTGTTCTCCTCTCGATGACACGGACTGTTCTCCTCTCGATTGCACAGACTGTTCTCCTCTCGATTACACCCAGACTGTTCTCCTCTCGATTACACGGACTGTTCTCCTCTCGATTGCACGGACTGTTCTCCTCTCGATTACACGGACTGTTCTCCTCTCGATTACACGGACTGTTCTCCTCTCGATTACACGGACTGTTCTCCTCTCGATTACACGGACTGTTCTCCTCTCGATGACACGGACTGTTCTCCTCTCGATTGCACAGACTGTTCTCCTCTTGATTACACCCAGACTGTTCTCCTCTCGATTACACGGACTGTTCTCCTCTCGATTACACCCAGACTGTTCTCCTCTCGATTACACCCAGACTGTTCTCCTCTCGATTACACGGACTGTTCTCCTCTCGATTACACCCAGACTGTTCTCCTCTCGATTACACCCAGACTGTTCTCCTCTCGATTACACCCAGACTGTTCTCCTCTCGATTACACGGACTGTTCTCCTCTCGATTGCACGGACTGTTCTCCTCTCGATTACACGGACTGTTCTCCTCTCGATTACACGGACTGTTCTCCTCTCGATTACACGGACTGTTCTCCTCTCGATTGCACGGACTGTTCTCCTCTCGATTACACCCATACTGTTCTCCTCTCGATTACACCCAGACTGTTCTCCTCTCGATTACACGGACTGTTCTCTCGATTACACGGACTGTTCTCCTCTCGATTACACTCAGACTGTTCTCCTCTCGATTACACGGACTGTTCTCCTCTCGATTACACCCAGACTGTTCTCCTCTCGATTGCACGGACTGTTCTCCTCTCGATTACACGGACTGTTCTCCTCTCGATTACACGGACTGTTCTCCTCTCGATTGCACTCAGACTGTTCTCCTCTCGATTACACGGACTGTTCTCCTCTCGATTACACGGACTGTTCTCCTCTCGATTACACGGACTGTTCTCCTCTCGATTACACGGACTGTTCTCCTCTCGATTACACGGACTGTTCTCCTCTCGATTGCACTCAGACTGTTCTCCTCTCGATTACACCCAGACTGTTCTCCTCTCGATTGCACGGACTGTTCTCCTCTCGATTACACGGACTGTTCTCCTCTCGATTACACGGACTGTTCTCCTCTCGATTACACGGACTGTTCTCCTCTCGATTACACGGACTGTTCTCCTCTCGATTACACGGACTGTTCTCCTCTCGATTACACGGACTGTTCTCCTCTCGATTACACACAGACTGTTCTCCTCTCGATTACACCCAGACTGTTCTCCTCTCGATTATACGGACTGTTCTCCTCTCGACTACACCCAGACCGTTCTCCTCTCGATTACACCCAGACTGTTCTCCTCTCGATTACACGGACTGTTTTCCTCTCGATTACACGGACTGTTCTCCTCTCGATTACACGGACTGTTCTCCTCTCGATGACACGGACTGTTCTCCTCTCGATTGCACGGACTGTTCTCCTCTCGAGTACACGGCAAAATAGCGGCGTTTGACGATTCTAAGCACGATGTCCTTCGTATCTCGCTTACGACCCTCGCTAGTCGTTACTAATTATAAGGCAGGCTTCAATGACGTACACGGCCTTACATTGTCTTATCTGAGAACGGCTAAGATAAGACAAAATTACTGCGCGGATTAATGCCATGATTCTTTTTTAGGCGGGACTTCTCCTTTGTCCTTCCTAATCATATGACAGTGCTTTTTGGTGCTCACTTTTGGGGCTTCCCGTTTTCACCCTAAGTGCATTTACAGTAGGCAGCATATAACGGTTTGTTTGTAAACCTCAGCAAGCTACACGACCGATACGGATCAGTTGTGTGAATTTCGCTCTGTAGGTCATCCCGAGGGTCGATCAACCTCCGCGGAATGCTAATGTAAGCGGCCAGCCTAAATCTTGTTGCAGCGAAATTGGCTTTCTGAGATGTGGGATGAGGTCGACTGATCTGGCGTCGATGCCCCAATGCTGACATCGGCGAGTCATTGAAATGGGACCCCAATAAACCACCGCTATCACTGCCGAGCGACCCGCCGGCCCTGCCCGGGGGGGGGGGGGGGAGAGCGGGGAGAATAGCTAACGGAAGCTGGGGGCGCCGGGGATTGGCTCGCTCTGTAATTCATTTTCACCGGCACAGTGGAGTTTGTTCCCCTTCTGTGACTGCTTAGGTCGTTCTCTCGGGTCGAAGAGGGCTGGGAGGGGTCAGGAAGGGTTGCGAGAGACGGAAAGGACAGGAAAGGATCGGAGGGCGCATTCATCCGGCTGCGACCGAGCGTCATTGAAGTGACGCCCAGAGGTCGCGGCGCCCAGGGCACCATTGCAGTGATTGGATTCTGTTTGTTGTCCCTGGCGGAGGCCGCGCACCGGTCGCGCCGCGCCGACCGAGTGTGCCGTCTGTCTCAGCTGCTCTACACACATCGCGGCGGCGGCGGCGATCCTGCCGCAGCTGCGGCGGCAACATGGCGCGGCCCGCTCGCCGTTCGCTAGTCGAGTCGAGCTGGCTGCGGGGCTCGATCTGCACTGGACGCCGAGACAGAGAGCTCACTTTTGGCAGAGACGGCCGGACGAGACGAGACGAGCCGAGCGGAGAGCGTAAAGCCGGCCAGCCGTGACCGCTCTGAGTGGCCGCCAAGTCGGTCCGGCGCCGGCGGCACGTGCGGTCACGGGTCGTGACGGCGGCGTGACGGGCGCGTGACGGCGTGGTGTCGCCGGGGCGGCGCAGCCCTCAGCTGGGTGTCACGGCGTCACCGCGAGCTGTCACCGCCACCCTGTGACGGGCACGCCATCGGCCCGATCTGGCCTCGGCGGCGCTCCGGACACCGCGGCAGCGTCACTGCAGCGTCACGGCAGCGTCACGGTGGTCAGCCGTCCGTCTGGCCGCGCTGTCCGGCTGTCGTAGCCCCTTGTGATGTCTGGTAGCTCCTTGTGATGGGGCTGATGTCTTGTGATGAGGCTGATGTAGAACAGGGCTGGTGGAGATGGGCGTTACAGGCTTGAAGAGCAGATAGCTGTGCTGAAGTTAAAGCTTGGGTCGGCGTGTTCGAAATATGGTTTTAAATCGTAACGTTTCCGGCAAACTCAACTATGGCGCAAAACCATAACATTGGTGTTGTGATATTGCGTCATGATGTTATGATATTGCGTCGTTGATTAACAAGATTATCCACGGGAATGTTATCATCACGTGGTTATACGCTGCTAATACAAACAGTGTGTTGAACTGGAGACTTCGACGCCGGTCAACGGCATCTGAAAGGATAAATATGACCGTGAAATAAGGGAGGCGTTCGCAGTTTTTCTAACCAGACAACAGCCATCAATCCCCCTTTGTCTGGAGGACTGTTGTTCAAGAATTTCATTTGGCTTGTTTCTTCATGTTTTCTTGTTTGGGTATGTGCCAAGCATTCAGCATTCATTCAGTCCTCAGAGGCTTTTTTTCATTTTACCGGTGGTGTTGTTTTGCCAGAGTGAAATATGCTCCTCTTTGAGACGGATAGCTTAACACATTGGGGTGTAAAGATGAGAAAAGGAAAATTAGGTTAGACGTCTACGCGCGATGGTACTCGTAAAACAAAATCAGTTTACTGTGCTGGAATGCAACGGAATGCAGCAATGTTGTGGAACTGAAAACACAAACAAGAAAATAAATATACATAGAACAGAGTGCACTTAGCGGTACAATGCATGGGATATGGGATGGGCATTGCACAAGAGCGCACGCATTGTTATTTGTGACTATTTGTGATTATTTTTGCTCGCCTTAAGTGCTTAACGAAGTGATGTGTCAACATTCTGTCCTCCATTTATGAGCGTCCACTGGCCAAGTTTCTACCTAGGAGAGACCTCCTGCCCTGCTGCTGAACAATCGGGCAGACACCTAATGTCGCCCCGCTGTCCAGCTCTGCCGCAGCTCGCTCGCACAGAACAGGAGAGACCTCCTGCCCTGCTGCTGAACAATCGGGCAGACACCTAATGTCGCCCCGGCTGTCCAGCTCTGCCGCAGCTCGCTCGCACAGAACAGGGCAGCTGATGCGCAGATTGTACACAGGACATCTGGCCATTGGTCGCTGGATCCGGCGGCCTTTTCAAATGACCACTCGACCGGCAAGGACACCCGGTTCAAAGACGAACCGTCTCAAATACTGGCCGTCTCATTTACGACACCTGCTCGCCCTGTGAAAAGTGCGCCGATTGCTCCATAGAAGCGACGCAGAATTAATTGATCGCATTTGGTAGAGGAGATAGCGGAGACTGATGCTCCCGCGATTCAAGAGTGGAAAGCAAGAGAGGGACCTAACTGTCCTCTGACAGTGTTGCAGGCATCTCACCAAAAACGTCTCAGTTAAAATGTAGTGAAGTGTAGGCTATATAGTATTTCCGGCGTATTTGGAGTGTTAATCAAGCAACAGAGAATACTGGCCGTGACTGGGATCAGAAGGTATTGATCACCGTTCTAACATCCGATTACGATGAGATGGTGTCATTACATCGACAATCATATAACTGTACGTCATTGGAAGCTTCTCGTCTGCTAAAGGTAATATTTCGCCTTTAACCCTATTACTTACGGGGCAGATTCTGCCCCTCCAAGTGGTTTTTCGCATGCTGCTCCTAAACTACTCTTGATTATTTATTTTATTATTTTTATGTATTTTATTTATTTTATTAACTCGCGCCGTGCCGGTGCTCGGCGTCACCTTCGCCGTGCCGGGGGCGGGGGGGGGGGCGTTTCGACGCCCCCTCTAACTCGGCATATATGAGACGTAGACAAAAACCGGAAACATCGTTCGAAAGCTCGTCAAAATTCATTTTGAAACTATTTCAGCATTTTTTTTCTCAGGTCAATATTGAGGTCACCAGAGGTCATCAAGGGTCAGATTTTCAAGTTTTAGGACTTCGCTCCAGAAATCCCCAGATATCACAGGAACTATGATAGCTAGGAACAAACGGAAAAACAATAGAAAGCCCTTGAAAAATGTAATCGCCATGCTATCGTCAGATTCTAGCTCAGATCAATAGTTTAGGCTCCATACCTGATCAAATGTCAAAAAGGCTATTTTTTAGCAAAACAGTTTTCACAAATATATGTTTACCTAACAAAGATAGGGAAATAATTGTGACGCCATCGTGTTTGTCTTGTCAAGGCGCTTCGTATCATATGCATGATACTAGGCTAGGTCAACTTAGACATTTTACCTCAGGTCAAGGTCAAGTGGTGACCCAATTAGATCATGTTGCACATTGGGGAACGTGCCTCAACGATACAAACACATTGGTGCCAGTTTCACTTCTCTATCTTGATTTTGTCGAGAGTTATTGGAAAAGAAAGTGTTGGTGACCTCGGGTGACCTCATCTGACCCTGTAGGGGTCACTAAACAAAATTTGCACCTGGAACTTCAAGAATGGCCTATGATAACATGATCCAGAAGGAATTGAGCTGATATAATTCGTATCCTCAGAATAGGAAGCATTGGATTATTTCCCCATTGACTTATAATGGGGAGGTCACGAAATTGACCCGACTTTAGGTCACCGATAGACAAAAATTCGAGATTAACGTATTGTATGTACTATTGCCCTAATGAAATCCTGCAAGTACGAAATCGATCGGCCAAAAACTGTGGCTGTGGCACGACCGGAAACATTTTTGGAGGTGGGGTCACGTGAACTGGTTTGGTGACCTGACCTCAGATGACCTGAGGATTTTCTAAAAAATAATGTGGGCAATTGATTCCCGAACAGCTGTGCTAAAAAAGGCGGCGCTGCGCACCGCCGTTTTTTGGCTATCCTCGAAAACTTTAGGGGGAGTCTAGATGCCCCCCCCCCCCCTCGGCACGGCGCGGGTTAAGTGACTTCTCGACTGAAAAAAAAATATCACCATCGTGTTCAGCAGCACTTACTTCATATTTCTACTACAACCAGCGTATATTTGACAACTTTCAGAAAGGTGAAACATTCCCTTTAAATGGAATGTTTCACCTTTGTATTGGTTTTGAACTGAGATAGCCATTATCCTTGACCGTTATTGAAATGTTGAAAATACTAAGGTCATTTTCCCAAAAACTTAGCCGTTTATAAGCAATTCAATTTATAGATTGCAAAATGGGGTCTAGGCTAGTGCCGCCACTGATTGGCTGACAGCGACTTTTTCAGCCCATCCCACTTTCTCAGCCAATCAGCGACGGTCTATATCTCAATAATGACGTCATCATCCCAAATTTAAAAACTTAATTTGGATCGCGGTTGTAGCGGGGGGCTAGCCCCCCCCCCCCCCACACATACTTTTTTAGAGTGGGGGGGGGGGTCCCTGCTGGACCCTTCCCCCCGGTGGCGACGCCCCTGTTCTGTTGTGACTAAAAAGGCTAAATGTCCTTGAAAGTTTATGGCTTAACTTGCAACTCTCTCAATTCTCCATTTAATATTTGGGTTTGTTATTTGACTTTTCCTTTGCCTTGCTGTCCAAACCCCAACGAATGCGATGGAAATTTCGTTGACAGCGAGCACTTTGTAAGCTCCAGTAAAAAAAAACACGTCGAATTCGGCCTATTCTGAGAGCGGAGTTCTCTCTGGCACCCCAGCGACGTTTCTGGCGCCCCAGCGACGTTGTTGTTGTTGAACATCTACTATCTGTTGTTGTTGTATGTTGTTGAACTATCTGTTGTTGTTGAACATCTGTAGGCTATCAGTATTGGAAAGCATCAGTGTTGGTAACGAAAAGGAAGACGCGTATTTTCTTTGAGCGCGATGTATGCATATTTTGTATACAAAAGTGCACATTTGTGTTGTGTGTAAAGTGTGTTTCAACAGCGCCGCAGGGGGACAGCGCCCCAATTATTGAGCTCTGAACCATATCGGCGAGTTCAAATTACACTGGTGAGCGTGTGCCGTGAAAGATGGGCCTACAATGGCCTGAATATAAAACATTCTCGACATTGACGACCGCATAATCAAGTATAGTAAAACCAGCGCAAGCGTTCCAGCCACAAATGCCACCGCTCGGCTCCAGTGAAATCGTCCGGAAACCTCCGGCCCGGGGGTGATCCACGCGGCTGGCGAAACCGACACGCACATTTACGCGCCGCCCGCATTTTATATCGGTTTAGTACCGTTTTTATCTGTTTGTTTATAAGCGGCGTGCGGGGGGAGTAGGAGACAAGCCTACCTAGCAGGGGAAACAGTGGAATTCAAGTGGAGCACCACCACCAGCGCAGCAGTCGGAGGCGGCCGCGGCTGAAATATGCTCTCAGCTAATCACGCCGTGAACCAACGGAACACGATTGGGGTGCGCCACGGCTAATTTACGGCCGTCTTCTCAGACCGTGCGGTGCCGTTTTCCATTATGTTCAGCGTGGTTTCACGACTGAGGTTATTCGGTATTGTGACGTCAGCACACGCTTCCACTGCTGCTGACGTGATCTCAGTCACTCTAGCGTCATCTCAGTCTGACGTCTCAGTCTCAGTCTCAGTCACTCTAGCGTCATCTCAGTCTGACGTCTCAGTCTCAGTCTCAGTCACTCTAGCGTCATCTCAGTCTGACGTCTCAGTCTCAGTCTCAGTCACTCTAGCGTCATCTCAGTCTGACGTCTCAGTCTCAGTCTCAGTCACTCTAGCGTCATCTCAGTCTGACGTCTCAGTCTCAGTCTCAGTCACTCTAGCGTCATCTCAGTCTGACGTCTCAAGCACCACAGTCACATTTTTTCGATGTATAGGGAGATAGAAAGTCGAAGGTCCAGTGTATTTCGCGGCCTTTTTTTGCGATGGTCCGGTATTTGTTTTTTTTCTGACGGTATTCAAATGTCAGTCAATCGTTTCAGCTACATTGATTATTGACAAGTTATTGCTGCTGAGCAAGAGTTTCAGCTTAGACTCAAGAAATAAATATAAATACCACACAAATTTAAAACAGTTCAATGTTGAATTATTCGTTAGCGTGTAGGCGTCAACTACCACCGGTACGAGGCCATTTTTAAATTGGATTGTCAAGCGGCACATCCTGTCCCATTCTGAAACAGAGGGCGAAACAGACTGCCCCCCCCCCCCCCCCCGTGTCGTACCTGGGAGGCGGCTGCGCCATATCCGCTCCTCCGCTAATTAACTGGGAGTGACGGTCCGCGTGCGCCCGCTCTCCCGCGCATTGTTCGTCCGCCCAAACAACAAAAACGCCTCAGTCGGACTGCATTGAAGCTGGCGCATTTGCAGCGGTGACGTCACCGTGCCCCGAGATTGCAGAGATCGCGGCCATTGTTTTCAAACGACAGAAATAGCCGCCCCGTCCGCCCCGTCCGCCCCGTCCGTCGGTCCGTCTGTCCGTGCGTCCGTCCGTCCTGGTGCGGCCCCGCTCGCGTCCGCCGTGTTATTATGATGTCCGCCGTCATCATCAGCGTGACCCTCCCCCGGCTGACCCGTCGACACAGAGCGGTCACTCTGCCCCTCCCCGCCTGACTCGCCCCTCCCCGAGCGTGATCGTCCCCCGCTGACCCGTCGACCCAGAGCGCGTATATCTGCGCCGCGTATATACATCGGACAACTGATTTACGCCGGAGGGTATTTAGTGGGATATTTAGCCCTGCAAAATACCCCATGGCTGTGGTAAAAACAGCCATATCTCAACCAAGCATTTCTACTACCGCTGCGAACTTTGCGCCTATGATCCTCCGTTCCGGAGATTTTCAAATCATCTGACGTGTAAACCAGAACTGTTGAATATTCACTTGCCTTTGAAGCTGTCGTATTTATCCCTTCCTCACAGATCGGATACGTTGGTACTTTGTTCAGATGGCCAAATATACTTATACTTTCGGAAACACCACTCCAAACGCTCCCAAACTTGACAACATACCGGATGCTAAGAACGTCCGTGAAGTTAGCGACTTATTCAGCGACGGATTCAGATTTGGTCTAAACCTCGGCCTAAGGTCAATCCTGGCACGCTGATCACGAATATGACCTTCATTTTCATGTTTAAGGTCATCTTCAAGGTCAAATTCGAGGTCAAAGAACGGGGTACCGACTAACGTCTCGAACTTATTGCCGGATCCTTCCAAAAGTGGTCCCAGGTGATAGACAGGGTTCATATCAAACGTCCGTTTGACCTTGGAGGTCAAGTGCGAGGTCAAGGGACGGGGTACCGCATAACGTGCCAAATTTATTCCCCGATCCTTTCCAAAGTGGTCCCAGATGATAGACAGGGCCCATATCTAACTTCCATATCTAACGGCAATAAATTCGGGACGTTATGCGGTACACCGTCCTTTGACCTCGAATTTAACCTCCAAGGTCAAAGATTACGGGTCAGGTCACGGTTAAGTACGTAATATAGGTATAGACAGTGGTATCATCTGAGACCACTTTGGAAAGGATCCCGCTATAAATTCGGGACGTTATGCGGTACACCGTCCTTTGACCTCGAATTTGATATCCAAGGTCAAAGGTCACGGGGAAGGTCACGGTGACGAACGTTAGATATGAACCCTGTCTGTCATCTGGGTCCTGGGACCTATTTTGGAAGGATCCGGCAATACATCCGGGACGTTATGCGGTACCCCGTCCTTTAGCCTCGAATTTGACCTTGAAGGTGACATTGAACATATAAATGAAGGTCATATTCGTGATCAGCATGCCAGAATTGACCTTTGGCCGAGGTTTAGACCAAATATGAATCCGTCGCTGAATAAGTCGCTAACTTCAAGGACGTTCTTAGCATCCGATATATTATTAAGTTTGGGGAGCGTTTGAAGTCGTGTTTCCGAAAGTATAAGTATATTTCGCCATCTGAACAAAGTACAAACGTATCCGATCTGTGAGGAAGGGATCATTACAACAGCTGCAATACATGGGTGGAGTTTTCTATTCAGTTGGTGGTGCCACTGCCCCACCAACTTTGATTTTGGCCCCACCATATTTGTGTTCTGCCCCACCATCTTTTGTCAGATTTTAAGATTTCCTAGCGTTAAAATGGTAATTTTTTCAACTCAGCCATGCACAAAAACCACCCAATATGATATTTTGCCCCACCAACTTGATCTAAAAAGCTCCACCCATGGCTTCAAAGGCAAGTGAATATTCAACAGTTCTGGTTTACGCGTCAGACGATTTGAAAATCTCCGGAACGGAGGATCATAGGCGTCAAGTTCGCAGCGGTAGTAGAAATGCTTGGTTGGAGATATTGTATTGTATTGTATTGTATAATAAGGAACAATCCACACGAATGTGGTTTTTACAGTTCTGAGTCAAAAATGGATACACATGGGATAAGACATGACATAGTAAAACATGCGCACATATATACACATACGACCACACCGAAATCGAAATAAAATCAGACA
Organism: Chirona hameri; assembly: GCA_036785665.1. Taxonomy (NCBI): domain Eukaryota; kingdom Metazoa; phylum Arthropoda; class Thecostraca; order Balanomorpha; family Balanidae; genus Chirona; species Chirona hameri. The sequence continues at coordinate 27,341 of JAXIVJ010004625.1, forward strand.
TTTGCTGGCAGGAGTCGGCGCTTCAGCTGTCTTTTAAATTGTCTGACAGACATATCGTTGAATTCGCGTGGCAGCTCGTTCATACCATGAGCAGCGCGGTAGGCGAAGCGCCTCTTGCCAGTCTCCGTCCTAACCCGCGGTAGGAATAGGAGCCGTTCCTGTCTAGTGGGCCGCGAGTGGGCAGGCCTGTCACAGTGGGTCACGAATATCTCGGCGAGACTCTCCGGCTCAGCGGTGCGGCGGACTTTGTGGAGAAGGCAGATATGGCCGTTTCCACCACGGCTATGGGGTATTTTACAGGGCTAAATATCCCACTAAATACCCTACGGCGTAAATCTGTTGTCCGATGTATATACGCCTCTGCGCCCCTCCCCGCCGGCCGGTCGGCAGGGGAGGAAGGCGGCCCCTGTTGGCTGTCCGTCCCGCCCACAGCTATCTCGCGCGCCGTCACCGTTTTTACCGCCGTCACCGTCCTGCAATGTTGCAGTCAGGCACGTAGCCAAGGGGGGCCCCTTGGCTGCCCCCCCCCCCCATGGAGGCCGGGAGGGCCCTTTTCGGCGCTCGCAGCGCGCCGTAAAGGTCGGACGAGACCGCGCGAATCGCGGTATCATGGGCTCTTAACCACGCGAAGCGTGGTCTTTAGATAATTTAGAGCAATTTGGTGCCACCAGAGCCCTCTCTGAAAGACCAGAGGGCCCTTTGGACGTTCAAACGAGCCCTGTGCATGTCAGAGGGTCAAAGACCCCATGGCCAGACCGAAAGGGTCCCTGAGCGGGTCAGAGGGCCCCCATAAACACATCGAATGGGCCCCTAGCCAGCACAGACGGGCCCCTGAGCAGGTCGAGAGACCCTGAGCATGTCGGCAGGGCGACAAAGCGGCCAGCGCAGTCCCTTGCCAGGTTATAAGGGCCCCTGAACAGGTTGGAGGGCCCCTAGCCAGCACAGACGGGCCCCTGAGCAGGTCGAGAGACCCTGAGCATGTCGGCAGGGCAACAAAGCGGCCAGCGCAGTCCCTTGCCAAGTCATAAGGGCCCCTGCACAGGATGGAGGGCCCCTGGGCAGGCCAGAGGGGCCCCTGACCAGACTGAAAGGGCCCCTAGGTGGGTCAGAAGGGCCCCTAAACATGCCGAATTGGCCCCTAGTCAGCACGGAGGGCCCCAGGGCAGGTCGGAGGGCCCCTTGAGCATGTCGGCAGGGCGACACAGCAGCCAGCGCAGTCCGACCAGACGAGTCGCTGGGCAGATCGGAGGGTCTCCTGACAAGTCAGAGGGGCCCCTGGCTAGACCGAAAGGGTCTCTGGGACGGTCGGAAGAGCCCTTGAACATGCCGGATGAGTTCCTAGCCAGACTGGAGGGTCCCTGGGCAGGTCGGAGGGCCCCTGAGCATGTCGGCAGGGCGACAAAGCAGCCAGTGCAGTCCCTGGCCAGGTCGGAAGGACCTCTGAACAGGCCGAATGGGCCCCTTGACACACAAGAGGGGCTTCTGGGAAGGTCAGAGGAGTCCCTGGTCAGACCGGAAGGGCTAACAGCACGTAGATATCCCAGATGAAGATTAAATACAAAGAGGACTTACTCCACAAGCAAAATATTAAAAGCGGAGCTTTCGGGTATATTGTAACACCCTTCGTCAGGGTGTTACAATATACCCGAAAGCTCCGATTTGAATTTGTCTTCTAGAGTAAGCCCTCTTTGTATTTAATATATATCACACACTCCACATCATGTCTTCTCGCGGATCCCAGATGAGTCCCTGAACAGGTCGGAAGGGCGTTGAAAATGTCGAAGGGGCCCCTAGACGATCTGCAGGGACCCTGGGCCTTTCAACAGTAAGAATGCAGTTGTCCAGGGAATAAAACTCAAAATATTTCGCCGCTCCGCGGCGCAATGTAACTACAAATTTAATTATATGCGAGTTAGAAAAAAAAATCGGCCCGTTTCTCGGCGCATTTATGTATTATGTTGCTACTTTCCAATATAATTGGCCAAAATAGTTAATTTAAGCACTTTTTTACCGCACTTTTAAACGCACAATATAAAATTTTTAGAGGTCTGCACCATACGCAATGCGACGCATTGATGAGAAAGCATATCCAGGGCATAAGACTTAAAAAAATCGCGCCGCTCCGCGGCGCAATTTGTTTAGGAGTTCCAGGTCTTAAGCTTAAAAAATATTCCAAGCTGGTATAGCTAATTCCAAATTGGTGTCGCTGGTTCCAAAGTGGATATGGCAGTTTGCGAACTCCAGCTCCCAAAAGTTGGTATGGCCCATGTCATACCTGTCATACTGGATTTCCATCCTTGTAACGCGCCTTTTCATCCGTTTTGTTTGGCCCTTTCTACGCTTGGAAAGGGGACCCTTTCAACGTTTGGGAAGGGGCCCTTTCGAGGCGCCCCCCTGGACGAAATCCTGGCTACGTGCCTGGTTGCAGTGTTGTGTAACGCCGCTGACCGCCCGGAAGGAGCCCCGCTACTCGGCGGGCCACGACAGGGGAACAGTTCGTGCTCTGTCTGGTACCGGCGCCGGGAAGATGTTTCACCTATCGCCCCTCCCCCCTCCCCCCCCCCCCCCCTCCCCCCCCCCCCCCCCGATGAGACGTTCCAGTACTGGGTGCCGCGCCGGTAATATACGATCTCGGGTAACAGTATCATTTTCAGAAAATTATTAAACAACATGACAAAGCTGATACCGAATGCAGTGAAACTATGGTCGCATCCTTAAAATGGCAGACAGGGGACCACTAACATTTAACATTCTTGCAAGAGATTCACAAGCAAAATTCTGTAAATGTAGGTACATGTGTAGAGGAAAAAATGTACCAGTGTTAGCATTGATAATCAAGATCTCAATAAAAATATATAAAATACCTATCTGAAATAGAAGATTTGAAACCTAATCTAGAAACAAATCTAGAATACTGGTACGTGGTATATGATGTGGCTTTAGGTCAATGTGCTTCGTGCTTATAATCTAAAGCATGTATGGGAGAAGTGACGGCATTCATGACAGGGTTACAAAAATAAGTATAAATGTGTTAAACTATGAACACCCGGTCGGTGATGCACCGTTCCCAGATGCCGTGGGATGGCTGACGCGCCTGCCCTCAGGACTTCCGTAGCCGCTCGGAACCAGCGGGCCATCAGAAAACGGCGCCAAGTAATTGACGGTCAGCTGTTTTCCGACTGTCAGTTGTTTCGGTACCGCAGCTCGATCGTCAGTTCTGACGGTAATAGTCCGCTGTCATCGACTGGGGTGATAATGTCCCGTCATCGACTTAGTGATAATCTGTCATCATCGACTGGGGTAATAATCTGCCGTCATCGACTGGGGTGACAAAATATGGTCCTCTGTGCCGCCCCCGTCCCGCCCGTCCACAAACTCCACTCCCCCGTCCCATCCGTCCACACACTCCACTCCCTCGTCCCATCCGTCCACACACTCCACTCCCCCGTCCCATCCGTCCACACACTCCACTCCCCCGTCCCATCCGTCCACAAACTCCACTCCCCCGCCCCGTCCATCCACACACTCCACTCCCCCGTCCCGTCCGTCCACACACTCCACTCCCTCGTCCCGTCCGTCCACAAACTCCACTCCCCGTCCCATCCGTCCACACACTCCACTCCCCCGTCCCATCCGTCCACAAACTCCACTCCCCCGTCCCGTCCGTCCACAAACTCCACTCCCCCGTCCCGTCCGTCCACACACTCCACTCCCCCGTCCCATCCGTCCACACACTCCACTCCCCCGTCCCATCCGTCCACAAACTCCACTCCCTCGTCCCGTCCGTCCACAAACTCCACTCCCCGTCCGACCTCACACTCCACTCCCCCGTCCCGTCCGTCCACAAACTCCACTCCCCCGTCCCATCCGTCCACACACTCCACTCCCCCGTCCCGTCCGTCCATAAACTCCACTCCCCCGTCCCGTCCGTCCACAAACTCCACTCCCCCGTCCCGTCCGTCCACAAACACCACTCCCCCGTCCCATCCGTCCACACACTCCACTCCCCCGTCCCGTCCGTCCACAAACTCCACTCCCTCGTCCCGTCCGACCTCACACTCCACTCCCCCGTCTCGTCCGTCCACAAACTCCACTCCCCCGTCCCATCCGTCCACACACTCCACTCCCCCGTCCCGTCCGTCCATAAACTCCACTCCCCCGTCCCGTCCGTCCACACACTCCACTCCCCGTCCCGTCCGTCCGCACACTCCACTCCCCCGTCCCGTCCGTCCACAAACTCCACTCTCCCGTCCCATCCGTCCACACACTCCACTCCCCCGTCCCATCCGTCCACAAACTCCACTCCCTCGTCCCGTCCGTCCACAAACTCCACTCCCCGTCCGACCTCACACTCCACTCCCCCGTCTCGTCCGTCCACAAACTCCACTCCCCCGTCCCATCCGTCCACACACTCCACTCCCCCGTCCCGTCCGTACACACACTCCACTCCCCCGTCCCATCCGTCCACACACTCCACTCCCCCGTCCCATCCGTCCACAAACTCCACTCCCTCGTCCCGTCCGTCCACAAACTCCACTTCCCGTCCGACCTCACACTCCACTCCCCCGTCCCGTCCGTCCACAAACTCCACTCCCCGTCCCATCCGTCCACACACTCCACTCCCCCGTCCCGTCCGTCCACACACTCCACTCCCCCGTCCCGTCCGTCCACAAACTCCACTCCCCCGTCCCGTCCGTTCATAAACTCCACTCCCCCGTCCCGTCCGTCCACAAACTCCACTCCCCCGTCCCGTCCGTCCACAAACTCTACTCCCCCGTCCCATCCGTCCACACACTCCACTCCCCCGTCCCGTCCGTCCATAAACTCCACTCCCCCGTCCCGTCCGTCCACAAACTCCACTCCTCCGTCCGACCTCACACTCCACTCCCCCGTCTCGTCCGTCCACAAACTCCACTCCCTCGTCCCGTCCGTCCACACACTCCACTCCCCGTCCCGTCCGTCCACAAACTCCACTCCCCCGTCCCGTCCGTCCACAAACTCCACTCCTCCGTCCGACCTCACACTCCACTCCCCCGTCCCATCCGTCCACAAACTCCACTCCCCCGTCCCGTCCGTCCACAAACACCACTCCCCCGTCCCGTCCGTCCACAAACTCCACTCCCCCGTCCCATCCGTCCACACACTCCACTCCCCCGTCCCGTCCGTCCACACACTCCACTCCCCCGTCCCATCCGTCCACACACTCCACTCCCCCGTCCCATCCGTCCACAAACTCCACTCCCTCGTCCCGTCCGTCCACAAACTCCACTCCCCGTCCGACCTCACACTCCACTCCCCCGTCCCGTCCGTCCACAAACTCCACTCCCCGTCCCATCCGTCCACACACTCCACTCCCCCGTCCCGTCCGTCCACACACTCCACTCCCCCGTCCCGTCCGTCCACCAACTCCACTCCCCCGTCCCGTCCGTCCATAAACTCCACTCCCCCGTCCCGTCCGTCCACAAACTCCACTCCTCCGTCCCGTCCGTCCACAAACTCCACTCCCCCGTCCCATCCGTCCACACACTCCACTCCCCCGTCCCGTCCGTCCATAAACTCCACTCCCCCGTCCCGTCCGTCCACACACCCCACTCCCCGTCCCGTCCGTCCGCACACTCCACTCCCCCGTCCCGTCCGTCCACAAACTCCACTCCCCGTCCCGTCCATCCACACACTCCACTCCCCCGTCCCGTCCGTCCACACACTCCACTCCCTCGTCCCGTCCGTCCACAAACTCCACTCCCCCGTCCCATCCGTCCACACACTCCACTCCCCCGTCCCATCCGTCCACAAACTCCACTCCCCCGTCCCGTCCGTCCACAAGCTCCACTCCCCCGTCCCGTCCGTCCACAAACTCCACTCCCCCGTCCCGTCCGTCCACACACTCCACTCCCCCGTCCCATCCGTCCACACACTCCACTCCCCCGTCCCATCCGTCCACAAACTCCACTCCCTCGTCCCGTCCGTCCACAAACTCCACTCCCCGTCCGACCTCACACTCCACTCCCCCGTCCCGTCCGTCCACAAACTCCACTCCCCGTCCCATCCGTCCACACACTCCACTCCCCCGTCCCGTCCGTCCATAAACTCCACTCCCCGTCCCGTCCGTCCACAAACTCCACTCCCCCGTCCCGTCCGTCCACAAACACCACTCCCCCGTCCCATCCGTCCACACACTCCACTCCCCCGTCCCGTCCGTCCATAAACTCCACTCCCCCGTCCCGTCCGTCCACACACTCCACTCCCCGTCCCGTCCGTCCGCACACTCCACTCCCCCGTCCCGTCCGTCCACAAACTCCACTCCCCCGTCCCATCCGTCCACACACTCCACTCCCCCGTCCCATCCGTCCACAAACTCCGCTCCCCCGTCCCGTCCGTCCACACACTCCACTCCCCCGTCCCGTCCGTCCACACACTCCACTCCCCCGTCCCATCCGTCCACACACTCCACTCCCCCGTCCCGTCAGTCCACACACTCCACTCCCCCGTCCCATCCGTCCACAAAATCCACTCCACAGACAAACTGCGACCGGGTCATCAGTAGGACCCGCCCGCGTCAACCGTTGCCAAAATTCCTCCACAATCAGATGGAGGGTGTTTTGCACTTGGCGCATAATAGGCGGTTTTTGATGCGGCGATCTGGTCAAGATAGTCTGTTTTTATGATGATAAATGACATGATGTGACTGAGTATGCGACAAATGGCTTAGAGTCGACAGATTATGCATGTTTTTATGAGAAAACAGCATGAAGCTGAGACTCCCAGAGTAGGTACAGTGGCTAAATATATTTTAATGTACCCATACAGGAAGTGCTGAATATTTCGTGTGATTGAAGTCCGTAAAAATGGAGCCACAGATTGGCGTGAATCCCCATTACAGAATCATGGTCCAAGCTTTTAGATGACATTTTTTCCCGATTTAATTGAGAGAAAACATCTACAGTTACCGGGCTTATACCGTCACAGTTACCGACCGTTCTTTGTTACTGGCTCGATAAATGCGGGAGCGATTTAAATATACCTTTCCTGGGTTCGTGCTTCGTAAAGCAGTAAAGCATTGCAGAATCATTAGCAAAGTTGGCAAACGAGATTATTAAAAGTATTTAAGAAGGCTAATCAATTAAAACAGCAAAGTGGAACTTTGTGACTTCATAACATTGCGATTATTTTAAAGACTTGTTAACTTTATTTTGTGCTGCAAATGTGCCTATATTTTATATTCACCCCTGTCGCTATCATCACATTATCGTTGTGTTGTTCCATAGTTCCCACACATGGCTGGAACAGGACAGGCGGACACTCACACTGCTCATTCCATGGCTGTAACCGGACACTCACACTTAACTCATTCATTCCCTACAAAATGACCAAATAATTCCAAATCAGCGAGAGCAGGGCGGAGCGGACGTCGGTCGGGCGCGGTTTGGAACGGTGGGGCGCGATTGGGAGCGGTTGGGAGAGGTCGGGCGCGGTTGGGAGCGGTCGGACGCGATTGGGAGCGGTCGGGCGCGGTTGGGAGCGGTCGGGCGCGGTTTGGAGCGGTCGGGCGCGGTTGGGAGCGGTCGGGCGCGGTTGGGAGCGGTCGGGCGCGGTTGGGAGCGGTCGGGCGCGGTTGGGAGCGGTCGGGCGCGGTTGGGAGAGGTCGGGCGCGGTTGGGAGCGGTCGGGCGCGGTTGGGAGCGGTCGGACGCGGTTAGGAGCGGTCGGGCGCGGTTGGGAGCGGTCGGGCGCGATTGGCAATGAGCATACCTGCTTTCTGCCGTGCCGCCAACTAACGATGGCGGAATCCGGAGCCGAGGTACGCGGCGCGCCTATGAAATTCGATTCACGAGCTCTTTAGAGTTGCTGTGCGGCATAAACCTCTCGCCAGGGGTCGTAAAATGCCCGCTATGGCCATCATGAGCACTGCTTTTTCTGCCGCGCCGCGTCCGACGGCTCGTGCCGGGGCCGATAGCACCCGTCTCCGAGCTGTCGAATGCCTTGCCGAAGTCCAGGAGCGCGAGGCAGAAACGGAGCGGGAACTGATGCGTGGGAGCGGGGAGCGGGGAGCAGGGGGAGGGTTCCGGGTTCGAGTCTGGCTACTGGCGCAAGTCATTCGGTTCCCCGCCCCGCGGAGGGGGTGGTTCCCCTCCCCAACCGCGGCGGCATATAGCTATAGGCTGGACTACGGGGTGGGCGAGAACCCCTGCCCCCCCCCCCCCCCCCCAAAGAGCAGGGGGGGCAGATGAGTTGATTGGTGTGGTGTTGGATGTGGTGAGATTTTGACTAGGTGCAGGACTGTGAGCAGTAGATGAGTACGATTGCTGTAAAATGTACCGTAACTGAAGAAAATCGTATTAACACACAGTGAAAGGCTCATGAGGAAACCCGCCTGGTAGAAGGTTAATGAACAGGCAGATGATGTCTGACCGGATAGCGGACCTGAGTCTGCACTCGGTCCATCGTTACGGCTAATGAGTGCCGGCCACCCACCAGGCAGGTATGCTGAACATAGCTCCTGCAGGTGCAGACTGACGCAGTGACTCCGACTCAGTGAGTCAATGAAACAGACCCAGGGACTCTGACTCTGTGACTCAAGTGATGTGACGCGGCGACGGCGCCAGCTTCTGAGTGCACCTGCACCGAGCGATCGAGCATGAGCTGTGGCCAATGTGAAAGCTAATTTATTCGTTAGTTATCGTACGGAGTTAATAACGGAGTTAACGGAGTTAGTTAGTTAGTTATCGTATAACGGAGTTAACTGAGTTATTTTGACGTACATAACGTCGTGTTTTTAGAACATTATAAAAACAAATACACTGCAGAGATTAAAACTTCAACATAAACTCGGAATAGAACTAGACGGGTGTACCCCTCCTCCCACGGGATCCTCCAGTCCGGACGTGTGAAAAGCTCGGCGCGTCGCGGCGAATTCGGCGCCGTGTGGCGTGTTGTGGCGCGGAGGCTCTCCATTACCGACTGAGATTGAGGTGTGAAATTTTTATACAGCAGGCGCGGGGAAAACAAGCCGAATTCGACGCGCCCAACGGAGGCTTTACGACTGTCGCGATGAACTGCGTGAGCGAGGGATGCCTCAGGAGGCGTCAGCAACGGCCAGAGAAAGACAGTGTTGAGTGCTGTGGCACTGGCATTATAAATGTACGGGGACAGATCGGAGTGGAACACGAGTTGACAACGACGGGTCAAGGTCACCCGGAGAGAGGCGCGTTCTGCTCTGATCTGGTTCGGTCCTTCAGTCGTTCCATGTTCGGGTCAGTGTTTGCATATGTGTGTCTGTCTGTGTCTGTCTGTGTCTGTGTCTGTGTCTGTGTCTGTGTCTGTGTCTGTGTCTGTGTCTGTGTCTGTGCCTGTGTCTGTGTCTGTGTCTGTGTCTGTGTCTGTGTCTGTGTCTGTGTCTGTGTCTGTGTCTGTGTCTGTGTCTATGTATGTGTCCGTGTCCGTGTCCGTGTCCGTGTCCGTGTCCGTGTCCGTGTCCGTGTCCGTGTCCGTGTCCGTGTCCGTGTCCGTGTATGTGCCCGTACCTGTCACTACCTATGTCTGTGTCGCCTATGTCTCTCCGTCTTTGTTCTTCTTTCCACGTGCCCTGTACCACCATCGAAGACTTTTTCTATGACAATTGGCACATTACAGCAGTATGTTTATTGTTGACTATTTAACGAGGCATGCAACTCGGGTGATTAGCTCCGGTGGAGGCCCCCACGGCCCACCGACAGTAGTAGCAGCAGCAGCAGCAGCAGCAGCAGCAGCAGGAACAGCAGCTGCTGGCTGGGAGCGGTGGGAAGACCCCCTGTCTCAGCCGACCAGCCGGCAGTCCCGCAGCTTCCGGTTCCCAGACTTACCCCCCCCCCCCCCCCCCCCCCCCAGCCGGCAGGATTCCTGCACAGTGTTGAACTTCAGCAGAACCCGGCGTGATGTATGAGCTAAAATAGCTAAACATGCAATCTCCCTGTCTCGCGCTGTCTTCTGCACGGCTTTGTGTATGCTGTTAGTGTTGGGTGAGTTTCTTTTCGTCACAATACTACATACATCGTGTGTACAGCGACAATGAGTACACCGACACAACTTGATACAAATTAAGTTTTGTTTTATTTGGGATGATGACGTAAAAAATAGGGGGAAAATAGGGGAGAAATATGAGACAATAAACGACTGTGTTGCGGTGCCGCAGTTGGCTTAATTCGCACAGAGCGGATATCGGCGGAGGCGTGAGGCAGGACATCCGAGACATTATCGACCCGCCACTCAGAATCCATTAGTCGAGCTCGTATATCAGTTTTGTGTAGCCGCCCAACTGGACAGAAATATTTGGTGTTTTGCCGCGAAACTCGGGCGAAGGGGAGGAGTTCTCCAAGACAGGATGATGAAGCGGAGTCGATCGTTTGCCGAGATGAAGTGTTGATTCTGCAAAGAATAGGGACAAAATAGCTGTCTTTTGAACTAAGTATATACATTACAAAATAGCAAAACACAAGAGGTGATTAATATTTGAAGATTAGTTGATAGGTCATAATTTTAACTTTGAAGACGAAAAATATAATTTTGAAACAACCTATGAAGTTCTTGTTTGTCTAAATTCGGAAGGAAGATGTTCACAGCTGCACGCAAATATAGTGGTGCCTACTTAATCCCCTTTACAACCTCAAGATACTAATGGAGATGGAGGTGCATTGAGGAAAGTGTTAATGAATATTAATTAATTCGTAAGGCCTGTTGCACAACTGAACCAAATTACGGCTCCTATTGTTCACTGAAGCAATTAATCTTCGTATCAGTATACCTGAGACAGGTCAATAAATCTGCTCACCTGTTTGCTATACAATTGCAGATAATAAATGTAGGTGTTATTCCTCTAAAAGATGGATTGCACCAAATTGGTGCTTTTGATCTTCATGTATTTTAAGATAGAAACGTATGGTTATCATTATCATACTAAGACCGGCATACAATGGTTCGAAACGCATCCGTTCAATGTTTTACCTAAATTTATGGCGATTCTCAGCGAACTCCAGAGTGTGACTATTCTAACGCCGCGTCAGTACATTGATCAGCACAAGGACACTCAGTAAAAGCACAGCGAATGGCATACGAACCGTAAACATACACATTACACTTGAGTGATTCACGATAAACGATACAAACAGTGACTGTGTGTCAAATAATTTGATGGTCGAGTCAGGTGAGTTCTCTGATAAAAGACATCGGCTTTGTGCCATTGAACTCATTAAAGTTTTTTAATACGGGTTTTCCCAGAATAATTGAGTTACATAGTAAAACTTACTTATAAAGGTGGTAGAAGTCACATGGTAGTCACATTTTTATGGAAATTACCTCTTCTGCACGTGAGGACATTTCATAGTGCGCGGTGATGCCACCGCGTACTTTCTGCAGTACTGGCTGAGGCAGAGCCAGTCATCTCTTTTATGTTAATGAAAACACCTCACTTATGGCATATTTCCGGTTACAATAAGCAATATATGATTTTAAAAAACTTCTTTTTTCCAACGACAGCAGCAGTTACCTAGTTTTTTTTCTCGATAAAATTCGATATTTTTCATGAATTTTTATGTAAACAAAATAATACGCCACCACCAAATTCTCAACGCTAAGCGCCGCAAGGAAAAAAAACACCAAAACCGCAAAACCAGAACGAACAGTATGTAGTAATAAAGAGTCCCGTAAGAATTGAATAATCTTTTTGTGATCCAGTGTCCAGGACTTGCAGATAATTCAAAGCTCTAAAATTGCTGAAAAACGAAAGAAAAAAAACGCATGGCATTACTTGCCCGGCTTAGAGCGTCTTTAATTTAGTAACTCCTTCTACAATCGTCATCCAGATGGCAAAGAGCGCAATAATTATCACGTATGCCAAGGTGGTTTACATCAAGGCGATATGTTTACATAGCAATTTCACAATTTCAGGCTTACGTTCATGTAAAGGTAAGCGTAATTCAATTCATTTATGTTGATATGGGGGGGGGGGGCCGTTCGGGAGAAGTGTCCTGGGCCGGAATTGGCCTCCATCTTGGATTTTTCTCTTCACGGTCACGTGACCTTTTTCTGGTGAACGTGCTATAGTAAACAGTAAAGGTGGCCGCACACTAGGCCATTCGGCGCGCGGAGGTCGCGATATCGCTCCAACTTTCCGCGCATCTTTAGCGACTTTCCGCCTTCGCGTCAGCCGAGACGTTAAAAATCGCGGGCGAATGTCGTCGGCCGGTCATCTTCGGACCGGCGGAAAAAAGCTGATTCAAACGAGCTTTTTTCCGCGACTGAACGCCGCGGAACCGCGGACAACAAAATTGATCAGGCTAACAGTGGCGAATCTATGCAATATAGAGGTACAAATTTTGCACAGCATGCTCTTGCCGCTGTGAAATTTATTATGTAAAAGTTTCGTGGTTCTAAACTTACATCTTCGTCGAAAAATGGCCATCATTAAGTTACCTTGGGACAGGCTGTAGGCACAGGTTGCGACATGCTGTAGGTCGTCAGGGCGGAATCTCGCGAGCAGACAGCACCGAATCCGCCGGAACAAGGACGATATTCCGCGATTTTCCGAGGCGGAATTTCGCAGTGATATCGGGCGCCGAATGCGCAGTGTGCGGCCGCCTTTAAAGGGATTATACGGGTTTCCGTCCTGAAAGTAATGAAAAATATAGAATTTTATGGGAAAACTAGGTAACTGCTGCTGTCGTTGGAACAAAACAAGTTTATTTTCTTTCAAATATTGCTTATTTTACCGGAAATATGCCATACGTGAGGTGTCTTTATTAGCATAAAAGAGATGACTGGCTCTGCCTCACCCGGTCCTGCAGAAAATACACGGTGGCATCACCGCGCACTTTGGAATGTCCTTACGTGCAGAAGAGGTAATTTCCAGAAAAATGTGTCTACCGTGGGACTTCTACCACCTTTATAAGTACGTTTTACTATGTAACTCAATTATTCTGGGGAAAACCCGTATAATCCCTTTAATAAACCCTCTTGCGGCAGCTTGCTTCTGAGTTCGTAACCGCTATTTTGTCTCAGCCGCGCAGATTACTGCACCATCGAATTTGATGCAGATTCTAAGATAAGAAAGTGATGGACAGTAATGCCGATCAAGTACTCGTTATCTGATACAAGTCTCGAAAAACGCCAAAGTCTTAACGCTGATAATTACTGAAATAATGTACTAAATGAGCATTGAGGTCCATGGTATATGCTTTAAATGTGTTTGAAGCTCATACAAGTGCAAAAGAGTGCATTTCCTTTCAGGACGGAAACCCGTATAATCCCTTTAAACCATTTACACTGACGTGTGGCAGCCGAAAGGCGATTCTGCCGCAACTGCCCGATAGGGAAAAGCTCTTTTGACGCACTCGAGCCGAGGGTGTTTGGCTGCGCTCGTCTGCAGTACGGTTTCGTCAGCTGTGGCTCTGGTGTGCTGCTGAGATATTTCAGATCGGAGCCTGACCAGAGGCCTGTTCGGTATCTAAGAATATTCGGCTGCGCATGCGCAGTAAGGCGCACTGAGCCTGGGCGGAGGCTAACTGGCGAATGACGTCAGAAACTATTCACGAAATACTTAACGTAATGCTAGATATTATATTTGACCTTGAACGAAATACTTAACGTAATGTTAGATATTATATTTACTTTGAACAATAAACTCTCCGGGTTCACATACACCGGTTAACGTAATTAACTAACGTAAAATAGCTACCCTACTCCCTAGCTTGCCCGGGTTCACATATACCGGTTAACGTAACTCTTTTCCTGGCAAATTGCCAGATGTCACTCCCCACCCGGAAAATGGCTATAGGCCGGTCCGGGGAAAAAAATCAGAAACTATGACGTCATATCCCGTCATGGTCCTCAGAATGTCTAAACCAAAAATTTCTGGATGTGCCCGATTTCGAAATACAATTTCTACAATATTGGCGCCGGCGACAAAATAACGGGCACATATCGCGGAAACTGGAGAATTTTGAGAATATGAAGATGAAGCAACTCACCTCATCGGCTGATGATCACGGTCTTCGTTGACGTGATTCATGACGTCATCATCGCTACTTTCTTGGTCTTCCATGATAACATTGTTGATTAAATCAAAGAATTTAGAAATCCCTCTTCGCTTACCTTCCATCACGATCACAATATATAAATAAATCATCATAAGCAATGCAAAGGCACGTATGCGCATATGCGCAGGCACATTTCCGGCGTCACAACGGAATTACAAGATAGCTACAATAAAGAAAACAGAAATCAGAAAGGCTGCTGCAATTTTGTATAGGACACTTCTTATTGCAAATGCAATTGTCCTAAGAATATTCGGCCTATCTATGACGTCTTCAAAGGTATCATGACGTCATCGAAGGTGTGACGTCACTTAAGCCGATAATATTCTTAGATGCCAAACAGGTCTCAGGTTCCGAACGGCCCGCGGCCCATCAGGCACGTTCATGACGCGATGTAAACAGGTGCAATCTCGGAGGGCTGCAGTTTGATCGAAACTAAGCCATTCAAGTCGTTCTCTGGATTCCGTGACATGATTGCGTATGCGTATGCCAGCAACAATTATGACTGCGAAGTTGATGACCTTTTCCACTCGCTGGCGCTGAGTGACTGTTGTTGGGGTCCATGAAGGTAAACAGTATCTGATGTGAGGAAAGACCAGCGACTCCATCAATAATTTTGTTGTGGCGCAGGGAAGCACATGCTTCAGCTTGTTGATGGCGATGAGGAGGACAAAGCAACGCTGAGCGATTTTGGCTGTTTGATGTTGCCAGCTAGGATTTGTGTCGATAAGTATGCCCAAAATGTTGACGCTCTCTGAAGGAGACAGCTGTGAATTCCCAAATTTAACGCTCAGCCCGGCAGCTTTGCGGGTGTTGGTGGACTTGCCAACAACGATGAATTCAGTTTTAGACGGGTTGATTTTCATGCCACTGTCACGAAACCATACAGAGATTGCTGCTAGGTCGGACTCAGCCCACGAACGCAGCTGTGCGAGGCCACAGACAGACGGCAACGATTCGTGCATGCGCTGCAGGTCATCTGCGTAAGACAGTAGTTTACATGCGGCTGACACATAGCACTGGATGTCATTGGTGAACAAAAGGAACATCAGAGGTCCAACTATGCTACCCTGAACCACACCATACGCGATCTCAAGGCTCGGCGCTTTACCACCCTTCACAGTCTGGCGCCGATCGGTGAAATAGTCCGAAAACCAATGTGGCGCAATGCTGTAACACTCCAGCTTGGCTAAGAGCGCAGCGCAGTCTACACAGTCGAAGGCTTTTGACAGATCAATTGAGCTAATAGTAGTAACTTTGCCGGCGTTTATATTGTTGCTGATGTGGCTAACGATATATATGACTGCATGTTCGGTGGAGTGATGAGGGCGATACGCATATTGTGAGTCAGCAAGAATGTGGTGACTAGACACGTATTCCAAAAGTTGTGTGCATACAACCTTCTCTGTCAGCTTGCCAACAACACTAAGGACACTTATTGGCCTATAGTTCGATGGTTGAGTCACTGGTCCCCCCTTGTGTAAAGGCACGACTGTCGCCAGCTTCCAAATGGACGGGACTAGACCTGTGGTGAGGGAGTGGTTCACAACGTGTAACAGGTGGGGGCCAACCACTGTGAAACATTTACTGAGCACAGACGGCACACGTTATCCGGTCCTGCTGTCTTGGAGCTGATCATGCGATGCAACGCGAGACTAAGCTCCGATAGGGTAACAGGCTGGACACGGAAGGCGCCACTGACCACCCTAAATGGCACCTCTAACTCATTAGTTTGGTACAGCCTCTGTCAGCTCTGTCAACTAAGATAATCACTTCTCCTCAATCGTTCAAGTTGACAATGGGCCTCTGGAACTACAGCGGACCGGCAGGTTGTGACCAAATAGCCAACACTTATTAAAGGGAATGTTCCACCTTTCTGAAAGTTCTCAAATATACGCTGGTTGTAGTCGAAAATATTCATGAAGCAAGTGCTGCTGAAAACGATGGGATATTTTTTATCTCGAAAAGTCACTTAACTTTATACAAATTAGGTTTTTAAATTTGGGATGATGACGTCATTATTGAGCTATAGACCGCCGCTGATTGGCTGACAAAGTGGGATTGGCTGAAAAGTGGCTGTCAGCCAATCAGCGGCGGGACCCCAGCGCCTAGACCCCATTTTGCGAATTATAAATTAAATTGCTTAAAAACGGCTAAGTTTTGGGAAAATGACCTTAGTATTTTCGACATTTCAATAACGGACAAAGATAATGGCTATCTCAGTTCAAAACCAATACAAAGGTGAAACATTCCTTTTAACATTGCATATTACCTTTACATATACACGCCAACATATTTAATAAATTGATTCCGAAAATGTAAATAAACGGATTTTATGGAGCAGAGCCCTATTATGCTAAGAACTTGAAGAGTGGACCGTGACCCCTACCACCTGATCTTTAATGTAGTTCACCTGAAGAATAAAGTAGGTAACAAAAGCTTAAATACGGTCTTAACATGGAGAACGGCCCGCCCAGCCGCTGATTTCATCCGAGACCTGTTTGTGGCCGCTGCCACCACCCGCAGGTCAATCCGGTCAGCAGCAAATAGCGAGCGGCAAACCGACTCAAGCAATCTTACACTGATGGGTGAGTTTCCAACTCGACACTTCACCGAATGAGCCGCATGGGCGGACATTTGGCAATCCATGGAACATACAGCGTGCGTCCACTATTCTGTGAGAAACGTGAGCCGTCTACTTCGCTGGCCTTTCCACCAAATCACTCGCCAGTGACCTACCCTCCGACTGACCGGCGAATGGCACACCTCTGAACTTACTGCGGCCGTATACGGCTGCCGCCAGGCCGCACTACGCCCGTACTCCGGCCGTACTATAAAGGGGAAATACGACCGTGCTTGGGCACTAAGTACGCCCCCGATCGCGTGCGAACGCATGCCCGCCAACCGGAGGCACTCGCAGCAGGACGTAAAGGGGTGTTGCACAATGCATCTATATTGGTGTATGAGCAGATACTCTACGAAAACGCGTGGCCGTTGTGTGGCATGAGCCGATGCAATAAAACAGCATGGGTGTTATGTCAGTACCACGCCGCTGCTGTGCGCCACACAGCGGTCAGTAGCAGCTCAGACGGTACCGCCGAGTTCTGAGAGTCCCGTCGATGGACGGATGAAGTGCTGTATAGTGTATACCGGCCGAGGAGGCTCTTCCAGGCGCGGAATGTGAGGCAATGTGTCGGCATCACCGCCGGCGCGGCTCGTGCAGCGCCAAATTAGCCGTGCATTTGCGCGTGGAAGCGCGACGCGTGGAATGCGGGCCGCGTCAGGTGTCTAATTTATGACTGTTGTGTTTACCCCGGGAACGCTGGTCTGTGGCACGGCCGCCGGCTAGCTTCCGGACAGGTTAATGGACGCAGACACAGATCTTTCCATTTTAAATGTGTTTACAAATGCAATAGTTAAACATGGAAATGACCAATGCGTGTGCATTCGTATTGAATATGGACATACAATCATTCAATTCACATTCCACATTATGTTCACAAATGTTATTAACACAATTCTAAAGAATAGTGTTGTTTCTAATAGTGAAAAACAACCTTCGCATGCTGTACTATTGAGCCCCACATTCATAGGCAAAAGGTGTATCATCTTGGTTGCATGCGTCCACATACACTCAACAGCATGTGCTCGTGGGCCAAGACAGCAAAACAAGACGAAGGGCAAATCCAATAATTAGCAGCTGTTGTAGCCATAACTCCACTAGCAGGACTAAACGTTAGCTATATGAGCCACTTATTGTGTTTTCGAGGTAGTATTCGTGTTCATTAAAGGCTATCTACGTTCTGTATCTCTGAACAAGGCCGTTCAGACAATAAAACGGATGCAGCGACCTACCTTCAGTGAAAATAAACCCATATATCATCAAAGCATCATAATTGAAGGCAAACCAAGCCATCCAAACAGAATATCGCGCACGCAAGCCATGGATGGTAAATCAGCAATACTGTAAAGTTGCACGCGAGCCATGTATGGTAAATCAGCAATACTGTAAAGTTGCACGTGAGCCATGGATGGTAAATCAGCAATACTGTAAAGTTGCACGTGAGCCATGGATGGTAAATCAGCAATACTGTAAAGTTGCACGCGAGCCATGGATGGTAAATCAGCAATACTGTAAAGTTGCACGTGAGCCATGGATGGTAAATCAGCAATACTGTAAAGTTGCACGCGAGCCATGGATGGTAAATCAGCAATACTGCAAAGTTGCACGTTTTCTGATAAGTGTCGCCAGTTTTCTTTTGATATCTCATCAATAGAAGTGTTTACCAATAAAAAGATGTCACTATCCACCGTGACCAGAGTTCGCCATGGGCTGGGCTGGCCCTATGGGCCATGGGCTGGGCCTGGGCTGGGCCTGGGCCGGGCCTCATGTTTAAGAAAATCACTGGGCTCTGGATGGGCCTGGGCCTGACAATTTTGAAGTACGTCGCACAAGCTCAGGTCAGAGCTAAAAAATAGTTTAACCAGCAGTTCACTTATACAGCAACACTGCAACAAACTGTTGCTGTTGCTGTGGCTTTATGTTCTTTTTTGGTTAGCATAGTTGGTTCATTGTTTAACATTTATATTATACAAGTAAATATGCTAGGATAATTATTGCAAATTTTGCGAAAATAATGACATGCTTAATCTGAACGGGCCGGACCGGGCCTGGGCCTCAATATTATGAATTTGAACAGGCCTGGTCTGGGCCTGGGCTTGGTGTGCATGGGCCTGGGCCGGGCCGGGCTGGGGGTTGGTGGGCCCGTGACGAACACTGACCGTGACCCGTCGGACGTGTCTGTCTGTCTGTCTGTCTGTCTGTCTGTCTGTCTGTCTGTCTGTCTGTCTGTCTGTCTGTCTGTCTGTCTGTCTGTCTGTCTGTCTGTCTGTCTGTCTGTCTGTCTGTCTGTCTGTCTGTCTGTCTGTCTGTCTGTCTGTCTGTCTGTCTGTCTGTCTGTCTGTCTGTCTGTCTGTCTGTCTGTCTGTCTGTCTGTCTGTCTGTCTGTCTGTCTGTCTGTCTGTCTGTCTGTCTGTCTGTCTGTCTGTCTGTCTGTCTGTCTGTCTGTCTGTCTGTCTGTCTGTCTGTCTGTCTGTCTGTCTGTCTGTCTGTCTGTCTGTCTGTCTGTCTGTCTGTCTGTCTGTCTGTCTGTCTGTCTGTCTGTCTGTCTGTCTGTCTGTCTGTCTGTCTGTCTGTCTGTCTGTCTGTCTGTCTGTCTGTCTGTCTGTCTGTCTGTCTGTCTGTCTGTCTGTCTGTCTGTCTGTCTGTCTGTCTGTCTGTCTGTCTGTCTGTCTGTCTGTCTGTCTGTCTGTCTGTCTGTCTGTCTGTCTGTCTGTCTGTCTGTCTGTCTGTCTGTCTGTCTGTCTGTCTGTCTGTCTGTCTGTCTGTCTGTCTGTCTGTCTGTCTGTCTGTCTGTCTGTCTGTCTGTCTGTCTGTCTGTCTGTCTGTCTGTCTGTCTGTCTGTCTGTCTGTCTGTCTGTCTGTCTGTCTGTCTGTCTGTCTGTCTGTCTGTCTGTCTGTCTGTCTGTCTGTCTGTCTGTCTGTCTGTCTGTCTGTCTGTCTGTCTGTCTGTCTGTCTGTCTGTCTGTCTGTCTGTCTGTCTGTCTGTCTGTCTGTCTGTCTGTCTGTCTGTCTGTCTGTCTGTCTGTCTGTCTGTCTGTCTGTCTGTCTGTCTGTCTGTCTGTCTGTCTGTCTGTCTGTCTGTCTGTCTGTCTGTCTGTCTGTCTGTCTGTCTGTCTGTCTGTCTGTCTGTCTGTCTGTCTGTCTGTCTGTCTGTCTGTCTGTCTGTCTGTCTGTCTGTCTGTCTGTCTGTCTGTCTGTCTGTCTGTCTGTCTGTCTGTCTGTCTGTCTGTCTGTCTGTCTGTCTGTCTGTCTGTCTGTCTGTCTGTCTGTCTGTCTGTCTGTCTGTCTGTCTGTCTGTCTGTCTGTCTGTCTGTCTGTCTGTCTGTCTGTCTGTCTGTCTGTCTGTCTGTCTGTCTGTCTGTCTGTCTGTCTGTCTGTCTGTCTGTCTGTCTGTCTGTCTGTCTGTCTGTCTGTCTGTCTGTCTGTCTGTCTGTCTGTCTGTCTGTCTGTCTGTCTGTCTGTCTGTCTGTCTGTCTGTCTGTCTGTCTGTCTGTCTGTCTGTCTGTCTGTCTGTCTGTCTGTCTGTCTGTCTGTCTGTCTGTCTGTCTGTCTGTCTGTCTGTCTGTCTGTCTGTCTGTCTGTCTGTCTGTCTGTCTGTCTGTCTGTCTGTCTGTCTGTCTGTCTGTCTGTCTGTCTGTCTGTCTGTCTGTCTGTCTGTCTGTCTGCCTGTCTGCCTGCCTGCCTGCCTGCCTGCCTGCCTGTCTGTCTGTCTGTCTGTCTGTCTGTCTGTCTGTCTGTCTGTCTGTCTGTCTGTCTGTCTGTCTGTCTGTCTGTCTGTCTGTCTGTCTGTCTGTCTGTCTGTCTGTCTGTCTGTCTGTCTGTCTGTCTGTCTGTCTGTCTGTCTGTCTGTCTGTCTGTCTGTCTGTCTGTCTGTCTGTCTGTCTGTCTGTCTGTCTGTCTGTCTGTCTGTCTGTCTGTCTGTCTGTCTGTCTGTCTGTCTGTCTGTCTGTCTGTCTGTCTGTCTGTCTGTCTGTCTGTCTGTCTGTCTGTCTGTCTGTCTGTCTGTCTGTCTGTCTGTCTGTCTGTCTGTCTGTCTGTCTGTCTGTCTGTCTGTCTGTCTGTCTGTCTGTCTGTCTGTCTGTCTGTCTGTCTGTCTGTCTGTCTGTCTGTCTGTCTGTCTGTCTGTCTGTCTGTCTGTCTGTCTGTCTGTCTGTCTGTCTGTCTGTCTGTCTGTCTGTCTGTCTGTCTGTCTGTCTGTCTGTCTGTCTGTCTGTCTGTCTGTCTGTCTGTCTGTCTGTCTGTCTGTCTGTCTGTCTGTCTGTCTGTCTGTCTGTATGTCTGTCTGTCTGTCTGTCTGTCTGTCTGTCTGTCTGTCTGTCTGTCTGTCTGTCTGTCTGTCTGTCTGTCTGTCTGTCTGTCTGTCTGTCTGTCTGTCTGTCTGTCTGTCTGTCTGTCTGTCTGTCTGTCTGTCTGTCTGTCTGTCTGTCTGTCTGTCTGTCTGTCTGTCTGTCTGTCTGTCTGTCTGTCTGTCTGTCTGTCTGTCTGTCTGTCTGTCTGTCTGTCTGTCTGTCTGTCTGTCTGTCTGTCTGTCTGTCTGTCTGTCTGTCTGTCTGTCTGTCTGTCTGTCTGTCTGTCTGTCTGTCTGTCTGTCTGTCTGTCTGTCTGTCTGTCGGCGCGTTTCATGTCGCTTCCGGCGCGCGCGCGCGCGTTCCCACGGGCGGCGGGTGTCGGCCGGAAGTGACGAATGCCGCTGCGGTGCGGTGGTGACCTGCTGCCCTCGGACCGCTGACCCTGGAGGTCGCAGGCAGCAGGTGTTGCCCGCCACTTACCGGCCCGTCTTGAGTATCGCTGCCGCCCCACTATACGCTCCGGCCGCCGGGGTAATTCGCTTCCCGGGCTATCACCATCTGATTGCAGTAAGGTGTCGTCACCCGCCTTTCCACCGTCCAATCACACACAAAATACTGATGAAACACCGGGGACGCAAAATTTATGCATAGCGCAGAATGAAGGGTCCGAAGTCCGAATGCTCATTATTTCGCCATTACCTCGCCCGTCCTTGAAACAGGCGCCAACGGAAACATTTTCACACTGGTCCCCTGTGAAATATGCTGCTAGCTCAAAGCCGTTTGACCGCAAACGGCTTGCAGCAAGATTAACAGGAAACGAATTGCATAGCTGACACGGGTACGGGTTGGGTTGCATAGCTGACACGGGTTGCATAGCTGATAGCGAAATGGCTGAGGAAATGAGGCATAAGAAACTTATAGAGCTCACTCATAAGGGAAGCCATCGGGTTGGGCCCAAAGCAAGCCCGGTCGGCAATGTCGTGTCTGATGGCTTACGATCTGACTCGACAGAAACGTTGCTTCGTTAGGAAGAATAAATATTGGATTAATATTGCCTTGCAAGTCGCTCCCATCACCAGGACAGACAAATGACAGGTGGAACAACAAATCACCAGGACAGACAAATGACAGGTGGAACGACAAATCAGGACAGACAAATGACAGGTGGAACGACAAATCAGGACAGACAAATGACAGGTGGAACGATGCCTGCTGAGCATGTGCAGCTGAGAGAATATGGCCCACCCCCCGTGACGGCGGCCGATTGACGCTGCACCTGTGACACGACGGCATGTCGTATATACTATATATCCAACAATGGTGCACACTGCACACTGCACACTGCACACTGCACACTGCACACTGTACACTGCACACTGCACACTGCACACTGCACACTGCACACTGCACACTGCACACTGCACACTGCACACTGCACACTGCACACTGCACACTGCACACTGCACACTGCACACTGCACACTGCACACTGCACACTGCACACTGCACACTGCACACTGCACACTGCACACTGCACACTGCACACTGCACACTGCACACTGCACACTGCACACTGCACACTGCACACTGCACACTGCACACTGCACACTGCACACTGCACACTGCACACTGCACACTGCACACTGCACACTGCACACTGCACACTGCACACTGCACACTGCACACTGCACACTGCACACTGCACACTGCACACTGCACACTGCACACTGCACACTGCACACTGCACACTGCACACTGCACACTGCACACTGCACACTGCACACTGCACACTGCACACTGCACACTGCACACTGCACACTGCACACTGCACACTGCACACTGCACACTGCACACTGCACACTGCACACTGCACACTGCACACTGCACACACGTGTGTGTGCACACTGTGACATGTGACCTTATTGCGAAAATTTCACGTACGCCTTAGATGCGTCTCATTGACTGCTTTCGATTGCTGCCTTGCGCCTCTCTCTGGCGGTTATTGGATCGGAAGATCACGAGGTCAATTTTTTTTTTCTCGTATATTTTTGTGTTCTGCTGAATACCCCAGTGGGGCGCGAAATAATTAGGGAAAAAATTGTCCCCCCCCCCCGGTTAACGACCGTTGTGCGCTGAGGACCCGACGCCAACCCCCCACCCCCGTATATTTTTGCTCGCGCTGTCGACCCGACGTCATCTCCGATTCCAGGACAAAAGTCAAATGTGAAAAAGTCAAAGGACAAAAAGTCAAATCGGCTAAAAGTCAAAGGACAAAAAGTAAAAACGGCTAAAAGTCTTAGTTTACCATTTTTACTTTTGCATTCGACTTTTTCCCCGCTTGAATTTTTGCATGTGACTGCCTTTTTTACTTTTTGCATTTGACTTTTAGCTTTTTTGACTTTTTTTGCATTTGACTTTAAGCTTTGACTTTTTTCATTTGACTTTTATCCCATTTGACTTTTTGCCTGTTTGACTTTTTGCATTTGACTTTTTGCTTTTTAACTTTTTGACATTTTACTTTTTGACCGTTTGACTTTTTGACCGTTTGACTTTTTGCCGCTTTGACTTCTTGCATTCGACTTTTAGCCTATTTGACTTTTTGTCCTTTGATCTTTTCACATTTGAATTTTTGTTCTTTGACTTTTTGACTTTTGACTTTTTGTCCGGTTCCAGGACAAAAAGTAAAATGTGAAAAAGTCCAAAGGACAAAAAGTCAAATCGACAAAGTCAAAGGACAAAAAGTCAAATCGGCTAAAAGTCAAATGCAAAAAGTCAAAATGGCAAAAAGTCAAAAGGAAAAAAAGTCAAAAGGACAAAAAGTAAAATGCAAAAAGTCAAAACGGAAAAAGTCAAAAGGACAAAAGTCAAAAGCAAAAAGTAAAAACCGCAAAAAGTCAAGAGGACAAAAAGTAAAATGGCAAGGAGTCAGAAAGATAAAAGTAAAATGCAAAAAGTCCCCCCCCCCCAGTCAACAACTTTTGCTCTTGACTGCGACTGTGACTGCGTCCCCATCAGTAAAAAGAAATCCGTGGCGATTACCCTGATTGGCTCCAAATTAGTTACAAAGGCAGCCAGCCGTGTCACACCGCCCACCTTCTGTTCTGCAGATGCGGAGCTGACCAATCAACAGCAGAACGACATAAACCAACAGAACCATAGAAACCAGCGGAACCAGCAGTCAGCTGGGATTTCACTGAGGGCTAACTAAAAATGCCTGGGAGTAAAAAGAACAGCTCGTCTAGACAAATAACTCAAAGAAAGAAAGTGAAACAGTCGTTCCCGGCAAAACTTTAACCAGCTTTGAAATTATCTAGGCTGATTTGTAGGGATTTCGGTGCGCCAAAATAATAAATGAAATGAAAGCAGACAGTACCACCTAGCGGCTGCTTGCAGTAGCAGCAAAACTCTACTTCGCACGGACGGGGCGCTTAAGACCGCGCCCGCTCATGCTTGGCGGGGGCGGGGCCGGGGGCGGGGGACGGGGAGGGGGACGGGGACGGGGCCGCCGTCGCCGCCGCCGGTCGTAATCGTGGGAACCGGGCGGCTTCCCTGCGACCGCGGCGACGCCCGCCGCCTTGAACTTGGCCGATATCATGTCGATAAGCTGTTCTCGCGGCAGTCAGCCTTGCCGCTTGCCAGCTTTCGCAGAGCTAGTGATGTGTGGCAGGACCCGCCAGGCGTACCACAGAACGCCAAAGAACGCCGCCGCCGCCGGAAGGCGGGCCGTCGTTATAGGCGCCGACCGCCGCCGGCTAAACGGATCAAATTTAGGTTTGTATTTGTTCAGCCACCCGCCGCGGCGCGGATCGGCGGCTCGTTTGAGAAAACAGTGATCGGCGACGCCGCTTCGATGCGGCGTTTGATGCGGTGAGAGCCGGGATCTCAGAAGTTACGCTGGCGGGGGGGGGGGGGGGGCACGCTGCAACAGGCTGCAATCGGGTGTTCAACTGTCAATAGCGGCAGAGGGCTGCTGTTCAATGCACCGGCCTGGAACAATTAGACCCGTTTTGGCGACGCGCGAGAGCTGATATCGTTGACAGATGTTACACACGCCCGAACGTGTCGCAAGTGAGTTTTGATATATTTACGACGTGCACATGTACAAAGTCATTAGTAGTGTAATCTAGCAAACCAACCATGCTATCATTGACTCGGCAAATGTGAACAGACAGTTTGCACGGATTTGTGATGGTTGGTGGGTCAGTTAATCAAATGAAAACATTTGCAGACGAGTCGAGCCGGCAATGGAAGTTTAATGTGCTATCTAGAGAGAAAGGATGCTGCAAGACGGTGCAAAACGTTGCGAATCAAGACTTGTCCCGTAATTATCGTGAATCGTCTAATGGGGCTGGGGACAGGTAGTGGGGTTTTACACCTAACAAATGCAGCGTATTTTTTGCGATTTTTCGATATACTTCTGACACACATCTTAGACAGCCTTCTGTCCTAAAACTTCCTCTTAAAGGGAATGTTTCACCTTTCTGGAAGTTGTCAAATATACGCTGGTTGTAGTCGAAAATATGAAGCAAGTGCTGCTGAAAATGATGGCGATATTTTTTTCTCTTGAAAAGTCACTTAACTTTATACAAATTAGGTTTTTAAATTTGGGATGATGACGTCATTATTGAGCTATAGACCGCCGCTGATTGGCTGACAAAGTGGGATTGACTGAAAAAGTCGCTGTCAGCCAATCAGCGGCGGCACTAGCCTAGACCCCATTTTGCAAACTATAAGTTGAATTCCTTAAAAACGGCTAAGTTTTGAGGAAAATTACCTTAGTATTTTCGACATTTCAATAACGGCCAAAGATAATGGCTATATCAGTTAAAAACCAATACAAAGGTGAAACATTCCCTTTAAATGAAATAGTTCACCTTCAAAATTAGTTTAAACTGAGATAGCATTTTTGTAGCCCGTGCTGGGAAGCCCCTATCTGCAAGTTTTCTTGACTGAAAAGACTCTCCAGCCGAATATATTTGATTTTTTGGCGAAGGAATGCGGTGCTGGCGAAAGAATGTGGTGCTGGATCTAGGCAGAGGCTATACCATCAGCCTCTGCCTAGCACCAGCTTGCAGCTGCACCAGCTTGCAGCTGGTGCTAGCCAGCGAACTGCCGGCCGCCGGTTGACACATCTCTAATGCGAGTCTATCCTTACGCGACTACTTTCGAATCTGATTGGCTGAGCCATTTTTTAAATTCACGTGACGTCAGGACTCTGACCCAGAGAGTATGCATATAGTTTTGATAAACAATAATAATTTACAGCCTTCTGTCCTTCCCCCACAAGGATGGAATGAGTACGTGAATTAGCCGCTATTCGATTGCCTTTGCGCCACCAACTATGAGAGTAAGAAGGGCACACGAAGAAAATATTTGCATTGTTCGGTACAGTTTATTATGACTATTATTCTTCTGCATGATTATTATTCCTCTGCAGTTTATTATGATGTTTTGTACAATATGCGCGTCACATTATCTCTTCGGTACTTGGGAATTGGGCAAAGAACGGGCTTAGGAACGGAAGATCGACAGAGTAGCTCTGACAGAAAGAGTATGCCGCCACAGATCAAGCCGCCGCCGCCGAGCCGGGTTCGCTGCTCTCGCGTCAGAGTTGCCGCATAAAAACGCGCCTGTCCCGCGGCAGATCTGACCCGGGAGCGTCAGTCAGTCCCTGATCAGTTGCAGCTCTAATCCATCGGCTACGGCGGCGGCGGACGGGGCAGGCGGCACGATACCCACCATTCTCAACAGACTTGCTTCTCCTGCTTATTAATTAATACTGATGACATAGACCAGAAGAACATGAGCGGCGGCGGCGGCGGCGGCGGCTCGGTTCGCATTCGCATTGGTCGGCTGATGAGGAGAGGAGCGTAGTTCAGACCGGCCGCTGCACGTGAGAGCGTGACCGGCCGGCCGACGCGGCTTGGAAATACTGAACCGGTCGTGTTAATCAGAGGCGGAGGCTGGGGGGAGTGTCCCCCGTGGCGTGGTGTGGTGGTCAGCCGCCAATCTGAACCCCGCCCCCACCATCTCGGCAGCAACCATCATCACACACCCAGCCGAGGGTGAAGTGATGACTTGCTGACGTACGACTCGCGATGACGAGCTAAGGAGGCTCTGCTGTCAGGGTTTGGCACAGACCGATTAGTCAGAGGAACGTGCCGGAAGCGAACCCCCCTATTTACTAGTTATCTGAACTCGTTTATTTAAAGGGAAATAATGACCTTTTTCCACAAAAATGGAGTTAGCACTTGAAATCGCCAGACGAGACCAAAATATATTGTAAATTCATCACATTTTGCATGAAAACTTTCCTACCGAAAGATATTTCAAGTTAAAGTTGATAAGCGTTCCACACTTTTAACGACCGGTACTTGCAAGTACTTTTGGTCCTCATCAAAGTGCGGGCTTTTCCCGTATTGTTTTTTTACGCAATGGAGTGGAAAATATATTGTGCGTTCTGCTTGTTGTGATTATATGCCCGGCGGTCTTCTAAAACTAACAGCGATTGGAAAAAGTGGCAATAAAATCGGAAGCTCATCGATGCACATCAACTAGTTAGCACATAGTTAGTGGTTGCGACCCTCAATTTTTGAAAATAAATTCATTTGTTTTCAACATTAGGAGTATTGTATAATTTGTCTGTGGCTGTATATAACACTATGCTTTATATTATCATGAAAAATAATCATTTTTCCCCAAAAAACTAACAAACAATAACACAAAACTGGCAATTAAATCGGAAGCTCATCGATGCACATCGACGGCGACCTATTTAGCGTCGGCGATTTGTTTACAAAGCATTATCATGCTTCTCGGCGCACTTAACCATTGTGGCGAGTTGTTGCTAGTAGCGCTTTCGTTCTCCATGGCAACCAGGCGTGAGCCAATGAAAAGCCAGAACGTTTCCCTTTCTGGCTTTTGATTGGCTGACGCCTGGTTGCCATGGAGAATGAAAGCGCTACTAGCGTGTGTCCGAGCAGCGCTCAGTTTGATCGGAAATGTCACAGAGCCTCCTAAAATGCCGCAATGGATGTAAACAATGGTAGGGAAGGGCGAATTTGTCAATGACCTTCATGAAGTACACAAGGTACTTGTTTGGTATTTTTCCCAAACTTACAACTTCGAATTTGGGATTTTTTTAATTTAATTCTTAAATTTAAATAAAATAATTTTAAACCATAGCGGTAGCCTAAGAAATTGTTGCTAACAAAATCAAAAGGTCATTATTTCCCTTTAAGGAATTCTAATGAAATCGAACGAATTGCATGCACCCAACAAGTGACCTATTTACATGAGAACCACATACTGTGCCCGCAGCAATACGGTTTCCGTCCGGGACACTCCACGGAGCATGCCATGCTGGACACAGGCACATACGCAACCTACCAGATCGATGTTGGCCGCGTGGCCTCTTTAGTGACAGGCGACAGCCGACACCTCTAAGGCGTTCGGAAGTGTGTGGATTGGTATGCTTCTGGAAAAGTTAGGATGGTACGGGGTTGACAGCCATTGGTGTAGGGACTGGCTCTCTGATCGCTCCCAGACTGTCCGAGGGGGATCACCTCAACCTTTGCCTGTGACTCACGGTGTGGTGCAGTGCTCGGTACTAGGACCAGTACTGTTCTTTATTTTTACTAATGATTTTGCATCACACATCACTCACAGGAAAATAATTTGTATGCCGACGATGCTCAATGTATAGATGCTGAAGTACCAAGCAGCGGCGGCGCCACCGGGGGCAGGAGGGGAGTCGCCCCCCCCCCCTGTCGTCGGGCATGGGGGAGCATATATTTTTGCCCCTCCTGTCATTTAAGGAGGCCCCTCCATGTTTTAAAGAGTCCGCATCTCACAGGCCCCATCGCGGAGGTCACAGGTGCCCCTGGAAGCCAGAGGGGGTCCTATGGAGGTCAGAGGGACCTTTGAAGGCCAGAGGAGGCCATCTGGAAGTCAGCGGGTAGGTCAGAGGTGGGCCCCTGGGAGTCAGAGAGGGTTCTTTGGAGGTCAGAAAGGCCACCGAAGGCCAGATGGAGCCCTCTGGAAGCCAGAGGCCCTCTGGAGGCCAAAGGTCAGGGGTCCCCTGCAAGGGCGTAGGCAAGGGGGGGGCAATGGGGTCATGCCCCCCCCCCCCCCCCTGGAGACCAGGCGGGCTCATCTGGCGACCGAGCGAGGGCCCTCTGGGGCCGACGAAGGCCCCAGTGTTTTGGATGGTGTCAGGCGCCCGCGAAACGCCTTACGTCGCATAGAAGAACGCCCACGAACCTAAAAAATCGTGACACGAATAAATAACCACTTCCTTGTCTGTTAAAGGCATGCATATGTAAATACGTACACAAGGGCCCAGACAGTGTGGAGAGGGCCCTCTACCAGCTTTTAAATGGTCCTGCCGATCTGCAGATGGCCCCCTGTCGGCATTTAGAGGGCCCCTGTCGGTTGTAGAGGGACCTCTACCGTCATTTATAGGGCCCTGTCGATATGTAAAGGGCCCTGGTGGCCTTTAGAGGGTCCTTCCGGCCTTTGAGGGCCCTTCCAACTTCTAGAGGGCCCTGTGGGCCTTTAGAGTGCCATACCGGTCTTTAGAGGGCCCTGCCGATCTGTAGATTGACCTGCCAATCTGTAGAGGGCTTCTGCCGGCATTTAGAGGGCCCTGCCGACCTGTAGAGGGCCCTGGCGGCCTTTAGGGGGCCCTTCCGGCCTTTGAGGGCCCTTCCAGCTTCTAGAGGGCCCTGTCGACCTTTAGAGGGCCCTGCCGGCCTTTAGAGTGCCCTGCCTGTCTTTAGAGGGCCCTGCCGATCTGTAGATCGCCCTGCCAATCTGCAGAGGGCCTCTGCCAGCATTTAGAGGGTCCTGTCGACCTGTAGATAGCCCTCTTCCAGCCTTTAGGGGCCCTGTCGATCTGCAGAGTATCCCAGCCAATCTGTAGAGGGCCCTCTGCTGGTCTTAAGAGGGCCCTGTCGATCTGCAGATGGTCATCTACCGGCCTTTAGAGGCGCCTGCCGATCAGTAGAGGGCATTTGCTGTCCTTTAGAGGGTACCGTGGTGGTAGAGGTGGTCTGCCGGTCGAGCGCCGGTGAGGCTCTCGAAGAAAGACCAGTCAAAGTTCTCATTGGTTTTCAGTGTATGCTAGTAACGTCTGAGAGGAGTACAAGGCTTTGACAATGTACGAGTATTAACCCGACATTGGCTGGGGTTTCAGCCGAACACCATTGGCTGGGGTGACGTTTGTCGCCCCCTCCCCCCCCCCCTGAATATCTTCCGAACCAATAACCGCAGCGTCGACCTGCAGAGGTGGCCAAAGATCTCGTCTGGACACACATCCGGACAAACACGTTGGTCCGTACTTTCCTGAGCGACCCCCCCCCCCCCCACATGCGGAACTTTATATACTTTTGGGGTTGTAGCTACAACTGCATCCACAAAAACTACAACCCCAATGATTAATATTACAACCCCAACATTGCCAGTGAATGCCTACCCAAGTAAATAAATACAGTAAATGATACACAAAACTAAAGGATTTTTCACCAAAGGAATTTTCAATAACAATCATAACAAAACAATTAATAAATATATGAACACAGAAAAGGACAAACTTTAAAATGTTAGTAAAGTTTGTCATAAAATAACATTTAAAATCCAACAATAGGTAGTACAACATGTTATCCCAAAATTACTGAGAAAGACTATGTAGGTACCCAGGGGTGTAGGGTCATATTCAGTTGGGTCATAAGCACTATAGAACAACACTACCTACTGACAAACGGGTAACATTTCTGTCAATTTCAGACACCCACAAAATGGCAATCTATAGGTGTTAACATAAAAACATGAGCAAAACAAGATTGAGTGTAGCATATTTTACATTGGGCTTAGTTCTGGATAGGTCACACATTTAACATTAGAGTGCACCCTTACGCGGTTGGCAAAAGTTATATTACATTTTGAGCTAAAATATGCTGGTGAAATTGACACTTAATGAAGAACTTGAACAATATTATACATATTTTGGTGTGTGAAAGACGTGAAGGCATACCAATCATCCTGAGCTGGAAAAAGACCACAAATAATCATAGACCCAAATCATGAGTTTAAATTTAGGATTAATTTATCACAACCTTCAATTTTTAGCCAGACAAACATTATTTTCACAAGATATACCTGGTCATGGTGTTGAAAAGTAGAGGGCCACATCAGTAAAAGTCATTTTAAAAGGGAATAGCCTAATCCAACATCAATCAAACAAAAACGCATGTGAAAACAGCATAAATATTGAAAGCAATATACAAGGGCAAAATAAATGTACATATTTGACATAGCTGCGTCATATTTGTCTCTTTTATTCAGCTACGTCAAATTAGCAGTAGATTGATATTGCTCAGTAGTATCAATCTATTGGGCAATCTAAAATTTGAGGCACGTAGCCTCAGAATTTCCTGAAACTTGGCAGGTACGTCCTCCTTGCCACGCTGAATACGAAAAACCTAAAATTAGTCTAGAACGCGGGCTACTTTCAGAGTTATACCGTTTTAGAGATCTACAGTTTTGAGTCCCGTCGCCTCAGAATCGCCTGAAACTTGGCAGGTAGGCCCTCCTTGCCACGCTGAACACGAAACACGTAAGATTAGCCTGGAACACGGGGTACTTTCAGAGTTATAGATTTGTTTAAGTTTTTAATGTCTGTCTTCCTTTATTTTGAAACGACTGCGCAGGAATTGGAAGCTTTCCGCGTCAAGTTAGCCAGATATTCAACTGACAGACATTCAAACTTAACACGTTATAACTTTAAAAGTAGCCCGTATTCCAGGATAATTTTACGTTTTTCGTGTTTAGCGTGGCAAGGAGGACCTACCTGTCTAGTTTCAGGCAATTTTGAGGCGACGGGCCTCAAAATTATAGATTGGGAAATATCAATCAGCTGCTAATTTTACGTACGTCTTTTATTATTCCTAAAAGGCAGGGTATTAACCCTCGCCCTAGAGGGGGGGGGGGGGGGCTGACAGAACCCTGAGGGTTTTCTTGAATAACTTTTTACACATCCAATGCATCTTGCTGAAATTTTTGGTAGTTGAGTTTTACAACAATTATACGTAGGCTGTAAAACTTTAATTGAAATTAGTTGAGTAGTTTTGGAGATAATCATGTTTTGATGACGTCATGTTGGTAAAAAATGATAAATATTTGCAAAATCGTAGAAAACAGAGTTTTGAAACAAATTGCAAATGCAATTCACCAAAGATACAAAATAGCATTCTCTTTAAAATGGCGATCTCGGATTTTCAAAATTTTGGGGTTTTGACCCCTAATTGTTTTTTTTTAAATCCCCACAAAATCAAAATTTTCAAAGATATTAGAAAAACCGGAATTCATGTGAGAGTACTGAGTATGGGCAATACCCATACCAAATTTCAAAGCAATATCTTCATTTTTGACTGAGTGATAGCTCTCCAAGTGTAAGAAACTGATGACGTCATTTAAAAAAAAAACTTGTTTTTGACAAGATACGAACAAATAATTACCCTTTTTGTATTTCTGAGCCAAAACTGGTCTAGGAACATGCCTTTTATTTACATTTATCAATTTCTCATTTTGAGGTTTTCTGCATGGCAAAATCTCTGTTCCGGACGTGGTAAGTCCGAGGTCATTCACTTGACCTGGAAGGTCACCCGTTGACCTGAAACCTAAAATTCGCATACTGTTAGATTCCTCTCATGACAGGCAACATGCTGGTTCTTACCGCATTGCTCAAAGTTACTTGGTTTGGAAGTTAACAGGGGGGCCTGTCAGACCCCCGTAAGGCGAAAGTGAAAAAAGCTCCCGTAGGGAGAGGATTAATCCATCACCGAAATGACCACTTTCTCATTGACTTCCATGTTAAAGCATCACCATTTATTTCTCAAGCTTTTATCCTAACCTAACCTAACCTCACCTCACCTCACCTCACCTAACCTCACCTCACCTCACCTCACCTCACCTCACCTAACCTAACCCTTGGAGCCAGTTTACATATTTTTAAAGAAGTTCATCGGCCGAAGCCCGAAATCCTCAATATGTTGTGACGTTTTGGTGATTTTAAGTCATTTACGGTGATAAAGTTAGTTATTCGGTGATGGGATTAATGTATTGCCTTACTAAAATAATGCTGTTTGGTTCTCGCCTAATTTGTTTGCCTTGTGCATGGGTGGAGAATCCTATAGGGCAGCCCCGGCTGCGGCCGGGGCAACCTCAAAGTTGCCTCGGCGGGGCCGGGGCAGCCATTTTTGAGAGACCTTTTTTTTTGCAAGACCTTAGTTATTATTTAAAAAGAATAAAGAAACGCAAATATAATCGCAGCATAAAAATGCATACTTGGTACGACTATCTGTGAAAAATATGGGTAAAATTGCGCTTTCGGTGCGCTTTCGAAATGGGGGGGGGGGGTAGTCAAAGGAGGCTGAGCCTTGCCAACTTTGTCTTAGTGAACACCTCGGGCAGGTCAGAAAACTTATATTTTCGGGGGAGGCACAGTTGGGGTCGCTATCTCCGGTCTAAAAGAGGCATATTGTCCGATCTAAAGGGGTGCCGCCGGCACTCACGACTCAAGGGGCGCCACCTGCACTCGAGAGTGGCACCTTCGGTGTCCAGACGCCCAGGAGAGGCGCCCTCAATCGTGATTCCCCCCGCATGTCCATGAAGTTAGCGACGGATTCGGATTCGAATTCAGCGTCGAGTAGCGATTCGCTTCACAATGTGGTGACAGGTCAATTGGGGCACGCTGATCACGAAATGGCATTCATTTTGACATTCACGGTAATCTTAGCCGAAGTTATTGTCCGATCGCCAAAATAATGGTCTCATTCGATTACTCGGGTCAGTATATAGCCGTAGCCTTCGCAACCTCACTCGTAGCAAATGACATTGGCCCTCAATTTCAAGATCAATGGCGATTGGATTAAACTTCGGGTCGTTTTGAGTCCTTTGACCTTGAAATTGAGGGTCAAGGTCATTTTCCACGAGTGAGGTTGCAAAGGTTACGGCAGATACTGACCCGAGGAATCTAATGAGACCATTATTTTGGCAATCGGCTTCTAACTTCGGGTCGTTTTGAGCCGCCCCGTCATATGGCCTTCAAAATGAGGGTCAATGTCATTTGCCACGAGTGAGTTTGCGAAGGCTGTGGAATCGAATGAGGAATCGAATTAACCCGAGGAATCGAATGAGACCATTATTTTGGCGATCGGACAATAACTTCGGGTTATTTGTCCTTTGACCTTGAAAATGAGGGTCAAGGTCATTTGCCTCCAGTGAGGTTTCGAAAGCTGCGCCTAGATATTGGCTCGAGGAATAGAATGATACCATTATTTTGTTTTGCGATCGGACAATAACTTCGGGTCGTTTTGAGCCACCCCGTCCTTTGACCTTGAAGATGATTTTGAAGATCTAATTGAATGTCATTTGCGTGATCAGCGTGCCCCAATTAAACTGTTCTCACATTTTGAAACAAATCGCTACTCGACGCTGAATTCGAATCCGATTCCGTCACTAACTTCACGGACCGCCACGTGCCACGTGCCCCCTAGGGCCCCTTGGTTGCGTCCCTGTCCTCGGCCGGGGCAACTTTGAAAACAATTATCCACCCATGGCCTTGTGAGTTGTGGGAAATATCAAATATGTTATAAGTATTTGTATATCTCACTGTAATATATAAAAGGACCGGACCTGGACCATCACCAGGAGGAGGTGCCTTTCTTGCAAGAAATGGCTAGTTGCTGAATCACACCATTTATGTACAACCTTAATATTGATATTGGCTGATTATTGTTGTGTAAGCTACCATGAGGTAGTCTTTGCCTACTTTGACCCAACATGATACTTTCAATTTGTTTAAGATTGCACACCTCGCTGTTGCTAAAATACGTCAGTAATGAGGTATTACAACCTATGTTCATTCTAAGGTGTTAAACTTCAATTTTGCACATACTTCATTTTTATCATTAGTCGCTTTTACTACCCCCCCCCCCCCCTGGTCGCCGACCCAATTACAACCCCAACGAAAAACAAAAAGTTCCGCCTCTGCCCCCCCCCCCCCCCCCCGTGGAAATCTTCATCCTTCTACGATTTTGAATTAAAGGCGCCTTGACGAGACAAACACGATGGCGTAAAAATTAGTGCCTTATCTTCATTAGGTAAAAAGTTATTTGCGTAAAACTGTTTTGTTTGACATTTGATGGCCTCTGGAGCCTAAAATATTGACCTCAGCTCAAATTTGAGGACACAGATGAAATATTTCAAGAGCTCGATTGCTTTTTTCCGTTTGTTCCTAGCTATCATAGTTCCCGAGATATTTGGGGGTTTCTGGAGCGAAGCCCTAAAACTGGAAAATATGACCTTCGATGACCTCATAGAGCTTGTCTCGAGCTATCTAACGACGTTTTCCGCTTGTCGCTACGTTGCGTGGTTTTCTAGATATTAGGGGGGGGGCGGAATCCCCCACCAGGGCGTGTAATTATCAGAGGCCCTCCAGGGCGTGTGTTAAAGGAAATAGTTCACCTTCAACATGGGTTTTGAACTGAAATAGCAGTTTTGTAGCCCGTATTGAGAAATCCTTATCTGGAACTTTTCTTGGCTGAAAAGACTCTCCAGCCGAAGATATTTGACTTTTTGGCGAAGGAATACGGCGCATATATGATGTACCGTACCGTCTGAAAGTGCCAGCACTGCCATGGAGCATGCGCAGACCAATAACGCACACCATAAAATCAATAATTTACAACCTTCTGTCCTGAATTGGCGCGATGTAGGACCATTTTTAAAAAGAAAAAAAAGAAACTGTATTAAAAAATATAATAAAATCGTGTTCTGAAAAAAATTCCGAAGGTGAACTATTTCCTTTAAGATATGATTCTATCGTGTTATAGAAACTCCTCTATCACAAGGTGATGTATTTTTTCAAGGCAAATTATAAGCAAACGGTATCCAAAGCTTTCTGTAAATCAAGATATAAGGAGCATGTTATTTCGTTATTTTGTAGAGATTTTGTAACTTCATCGTATAAGTGCACAATCGGCATGTTTGTTCTGTGTTGTTTTCTCAATCCGAATGGAATAAGATTCAGGATATTATTTTGATTAACCTGCGCCCCGCTGGAGGTGGCAGAATCTGCCCCCCCCCCCCCCCCCCCCCCTCCTGATTTTCTAAATAGCTGGAAAACAATGATAGATATCGACGTCAACCTTTCAGTACCTTATGCTGCATCCCTTCTACGTCTTATCTCAACATTTAAATGACAATGGTGGTGGAGTACTTTGGGAGAAAATGACGGTTTAATCACGTCATGTCATGCCATTTTTGGTGGAAAAATAATAAATGTTTGAAAAATCTTAGACAATCAAATTTTGAAGCAAATTGCAAATAAAAACGCCGAAAGAAAGGAAATAACATTATATTGAATATGGATATCGCGGATTTTCGCAATTTTAAGGTTTTGACTCCCAAAAATAAAAATATATTTTGTTCGTTGTCGAAAGTTATTTGTCACAACATACAACATACTGTACTGTTTTAATTATGTGGGCCCCCTTGGCTACGAGGATCCCATTTGCCCCCCCCCCCTGGTAGAAATCCTGCCTACGCCCCTGGTCCCCTGTAGGCCACTATGGAGGTCAGAGGTGCCCCTGAAGTCCAGAAGAGGCCCTCTGGAAGCCAGAGGGGAGGTGAGAGGAGCCCTATGGAGGTCAAAGGCCCTTCCCAAATAGAGGCCCCCTCTCTAATGAAGGCCCCCTAAATTTCGACTTGCCTCCCCCCCCCCCCTGACAAAAATTCGTAGCGCCACCCCTGGTACCAAGTGACGTCGAACAACTTAAAACCAGAATAGAGAGCACATTGGCTACTGTTCTCACCTGGTTCACCCAAAACAGCCTTAAAATTAATCCAACTAAAACCGAGTTCCTCTTCTTCAAAACGCGCAGCAGGAGGACTCGAGATATCACTATCCGTTTTGGCGATCACACTCTAACAGCCGCTCCTTAAAACAAAGTACTGGGCGTGGTTCTCGGTCCTGCGCTCACCTGGGAAGACCATGTGACGATGACTGTTCAGCGCTCCAATCATGTGCTCGTGGGCCTGTGCAAGCTGCGTAGCGAAGTGCCTCGTGCGCTCAGAGCATTTTTAGTCGAGGCGCTAGTTTTCCCCTTGTGAGATATTGTGCGTGTGTTTGGGGAGGTGGTTGTGCCACTCGGAGAGCGCGGCTGCAGAAGGTGATCAATTTTGCGGCACGCATTGTATCGGACCTAAAACGACGCGACCATATTTCGGCCACTCTTTCCAAGGCTCGGTTGGCCGTCTATGAGAGGGCATGATTGCGGTTGCTGACGTTGCCCTCATCAATAGGCTAATGACTAGGGAGGACACGCCAGCTGCTTTAAAAGCTCTGATCGTGTTCCGTACTCAGGTGACGAACCGCACGTCACGCTCATCAGGGACACCCCTCCCATGCAGCTACCGCGGGTGAGAACCGAGCTGGCGCGACGTTCTTTTCATTATAGAGCCCTGAAATAATGGAATGGTCATGACGAGCCCTCAGGCGTGGTTGTGGCGTTCATGAAATGTGATTTATGTGGTGTGACGATATATATTTTAGACATGTTCTCTTGTAATAGGAACATGGAAAGCCAGTTTACTGGAAGTGCTCTGAATAAATATCATTCTGATTCTGATTTTTTTTTTTAAACGAGTAAACTTAGTTTAGTCTGTCTGAGTTATGTTGCATTTGTAAAACGAAAGAAAGCAAAAACTGCACAGTGGTAACATATTGTGCGTGACACTTCAAGCATGTTCAGGACTTATAATTTATAACCCAGATTTCTTTCAAAGGCAAAACAGGGTTTGAGATAAGAAATTACTGAGTACTACACTACACTTACATATCTTATCCAATAATTTCGTTTGAATTCCATGTTGGCTAGAAAATAAGTCGCGTCACGCAAGTGACAAAGTGCAGCCCGCCCCGGCAGTGACTCGTCCGAATACTTATCAAACGCCTTAACGCCTTACCTTGAACCTAAAAAACACCGCCACTTCTAATTGCCGTGAGCGGCCGATTAGATAGAGGATGCACTCTGGTAACAACGTCCTCACGCATGGTTAGGGCGACAAACCTTCCGCCGACACGCGACCGAACCACCGCCGTGTGTGACCGAACTACCGCCGTGTGCACGGCCGCAATGTGTCCTGTGTCGTGTCCTGTGTCTGTGCCTGTGTCTGTGTCGTGTCCTGTGTCTGTGTCCTGTGCCTGTGTCATGTGTATGTGGCTGTGTCCTATGTCTGTGTCCTGTGTCCTGTGTATGTGTCCTATGTCTGTGTCCTGTGTCTGTGTCCTGTGTCTGTGTCCTGTGTCTGTGTTCTGTGTCTATGTCCTGTGTCTGTGTTCTGTGTATGTGTCCTGTGTCTGTGTCTGTGTATGTGTCTGTGGCTGTGCCCTGTGTATGTGTCCTGTGCCCTGTGTCTGTGTCCTGTGTCTGTGTCCTGTGTCTGTGTCCTGTGTCTGTGTCCTGTGTCTGTGCCCTGTGTCTGTGTCCTGTGTATGTATCCTGTGTATGTGTCCTGTGTCCTGTGTCCTGTGTATGTGTCCTGTTGCTGTGTCCTGTGTCTGTGTCTGTGTATGTGTCCTGTGTCCTGTGTCTGTGTCCTGTGTATGTGTCCTGTGTCTGTGTCCTGTGTCTGTGCCCTGTGTATGTGTCCTGTGTCTGTGTCCTGTGTGTGTCCTGTGGTTGTGTCCTGTGTCTGTGTCATGTGTCTGTGTCCTTTGTCTGTGTCCTGTGTCTGTGTCCTGTGTCCTGTGTCCTGTGTATGTGTCCTGTTGCTGTGTCCTGTGTCTGTGTCTGTGTACTGTGTCCTGTGTCTGTGTCCTGTGTCTGTGTCCTGTGTCTGTGTCCTGTGTATGTATCCTGTGTCTGTGTCCTGTGTCTGTGTCCTGTGTCTGTGTCCTGTGTATGTGTCCTGTGTCCTGTGTCCTGTGTAATGTGTCCTGTGTCCTGTGTCCTGTGTCCTGTGTATGTGTCCTGTGTCTGTATCCTGTGTCTGTGTCCTGTGTATGTGTCCTGTGTCTGTGTCCTGTGTCTGTGTCCTGTGTCTGTGTCCTGTGGCTGTGTCCTGTGTCTGTGTCCTGTGTCTGTGTCCTGTGGATGTGTCCTGTGTACTGTGTCCTGTGTCCTGTGTCTGTGTCCTGTGTCTGTGTCCTGTATCTGTGTCCTGTGTCTGTGTCCTGTGTCTGTGTCCTGTGTCTGTGTCCTGTGTCTGTGTCCTGTGTCTGTGTCCTGTGTATGTGTCCTGTGTCTGTGTCCTGTGTCTGTGTCCTGTGTCTGTGTCCTGTGTCTGTGTCCTATGTCTGTGTTCTGTATCTGTGTCCTGTGTCTGTGTCCTGTGTCTGTGTCCTGTGTCTGTGTCCTGTGTCTGTGTCCTGTGTCTGTGTCCTGTGTATGTGTCCTATGTATGTGTCCTGTATCTGTGTCCTGTGTCTGTGTCCTGTAGCTGTATCCTGTGTCTGTGTCCTGTGTCTGTGTCCTATGTCTGTGTCCTGTGTCTGTGTCCTGTGTCTGTGTCCTGTGTATGTGTCCTGTGTCTGTGTCCTGTATCTGTGTTCTGTGTCTGTGTCCTGTGTCTGTGTCCTGTGTCTGTGTCCTGTGTCTGTGTCCTGTGTCTGTGTCCTATGTCTTTGTCCTGTATCTGTGTCCTGTGTCTGTGTCCTGTGTCTGTGTCCTGTGGCTGTGTCCTGTGTCTGTGTCCTGTGTCTGTGTTCTGTGTCTGTGTTCTGTGTCTGTGTTCTGTGTCTGTGTCCTGTGCCTGTGTCCTGTGTCTGTGTCCTGTGTCTGTGTCCTATGTCTGTGTCCTGTATATGTGTCCTGTGTATGTGTCCTGTGTCTGTGTCCTGTGTCTGTGTCCTGTGTCTGTGTCCTGTGTCTGTGTCCTGTGTCTGTGTCCTGTATCTGTGTCCTGTGTCTGTGTCCTGTGTATGTGTCCTGTGTATGTGTCCTGTGTCTGTGTCTGTGTCTGTGTCTGTGTCCTGTGTCTGTGTCCTGTGTCTGTGTCTGTGTATGTGGCCTGTGTCTGTGTCCTGTGGCTGTGTCCTGTGTCTGTGTACTGTGTCTGTGTCCTGTGTCTGTGTCATGTGTATGTGTCTTGTGTCTGTGCCCTGTGTATGGGTCCTGTGTCTGTGTACTGTGTATGTGTCCTGTGTCTGTGTCATGTGTCTGTGTCCTGGTGTATGTGTCCTGTGTCTGTGTCATGTGTTCTGTGTCTGTGTCCTGTGTCATGTGTCCTGTGTCCTGTGTCCTGTGTCTGTGTATCTGTGTATGTGTCCTGTGTATGTGTCCTGTGTCATGTGTCCTGTGTCCTGTGTCCTGTGTCTGTGTCCTGTGTCCTTGTCTGTGTCCTGTGTCTGTGTCCTGTGTATGTGTCCTGTGTATGTGTCCTGTGTCTGTGTCCTGTGTCTGTGTCCTGTGTCTGTGTCCTGTGTCTGTGTCCTGTGTCTGTGTCCTGTGTCTGTGTCCTGTGGCTGTGTCCTGTGTCATGTGTCTGTGCCCTGTGTCTGTGTCCTGTGTCTGTGTCCTGTGTCTGTGTCCTGTGCCTGTGTCCTGTGTGTGTGTCCTGTGTGTGTGTCCTGTGTCTGTGTCCTGTGTCTGTGTCTGTGTCTGTGTCCTGTGTATGTGTCCTGTGTCTGTGTCCTGTGTCCTGTGTCCTGTGTCTGTGTCCTGTGTCTGTGTCCTGTGTATGTGTCCTGTTTCTGTGTCCTGTGTATGTGTCCTGTGTCTGTGTCATGTGTCTGTGTACTGTGTATGTGTCCTGTGTCATGTGTCCTGTGTCTGTGTTCTATGTATGTGTCCTGTGTATGTGTCTGTGTCTGTGTCTGTATCTGTGTCATGTGTCTGTGTCCTGTGTCTATGTCCTGTGTCTGTGTCATGTGTCATGTGCCTGTGTCATGTGTCTGTGTCCTGTGTCTGTGTCCTGTGTCTGTGTCCTGTGTCTGTGTTCTGTGTCTGTGTCCTGTGTATGTGTCCTGTGTATGTGTCCTGTGTATGTGTCCTGTGTATGTGTCCTGTGTATGTGTCCTGTGTCTGTGTATGTGTCCTGTGTCTGTGTATGTGTCCTGTGTATGTGTCCTGTGTCCTGTGTCCTGTGTCTGTGTCCTGTGTCCTGTGTCTGTGTCCTGTGTCTGTGTCCTGTGTATGTGTCCTGTATCTGTGTCCTGTGTATGTGTCCTGTGTCCTGTGTCCTGTGTCTGTGTCCTGTGTCTGTGTCCTGTGTCTGTGTCCTGTGTCTGTGTCCTGTGTCTGTGTCCTGTGTCTGTGTCCTGTGTCTGTGTCCTGTGTCTGTGTCCTGTGTCTGTGTCCTGTGTCTGTGTCCTGTGTCTGTGTCCTGTGTCTGTGTCCTGTGTCTGTGTCCTGTGTCTGTGTCCTGTGTCCTGTGTCCTGTGTCTGTGTCCTGTTTCTGTGTTCTGTGTCTGTGTCCTGTGTCTGTGTCCTGTGTCTGTGTCCTGTGTGTGTCCTGTGTCTGTGTCCTGTGTATGACTCCTGTGTCTGTGTCCTGTGTCTGTGTCCTGTGTATGTGTCCTGTGTCTGTGTCCTGTGTCCTGTGTCTGTGTCCTGTGCCTGTGTCCTGTGCCTGTGTCCTGTGTCTGTGTCATGTGTCTGTGTCCTGTGTCTGTGTCCTGTGTCTGTGTCCTGTGTATATGTCCTGTGGGTGTGTCCTGTGTCTGTGTCCTGTGTATGTGTCCTGTGTCTGTGTCCTGTGTATGTGTCCCTGTGTATGTGTCATGTGTATGTGTCCTGTGTCTGTGCCCTGTGTATGTGTCCTGTGTCTGTGTACTGTGTATGTGTCCTGTGTCTGTGTCCTGTGTATGTGTCCTGTGTCTGTGTCATGTGTCCTGTGGCATGTGTCTGTGTCCTGTGTCTGTGTCCTGTGTCTGTGTCCTGTGTCTGTGTCATGTGTCTGTGTCCTGTGTCTGTGTCCTGTGTATGTGTCCTGTGTCTGTGTCCTATGTCTGTGTCCTGGTCTGTGTCCTGTGTCGGTGTCCTGTGTCTGTGGCATGTGTCGTATGTCGTGTGTCGTGTGTCGTGTGTCGTGTGTCGTGTGCCGTGTGTCGTGTGTCGTGTGTCGTGTGTCGTGTGTCGTGTGGTGTCGTGTGTCGTGCCGTGTCGTGTGTCGTGTGTCGTGTGTCGTGTGTTGTGTGTAGTGTGTAGTGTGTCGTGTGTCGTGTGTCGTGTGTCGTGTGTCGTGTGTCGTGCCGTGTCGTGCCGTGTCGTGTGTCGTGTGTCGTGTGTCGTGTGTCGTGTGTCGTGTGTCGTGTGTCGTGTGCCGTGTGTCGTGTGTCGTGTGTCGTGTGTCGTGTGTCGTGTGTCGTGTGTCGTGTGTCGTGTGTCGTGCGTCGTGTGTCGTGTGTCGTGTGTCGTGTGTCGTGTGTCGTGTGTTGTGTGGTGTCGTGTGGCGTGCCGTGTCGTGTGTCGTGTGTCGTGTGTCGTGTGTCGTGTGTCGTGTGTCGTGTGTCGTGTGTCGTGTGTCGTGTGTCGTGTGTCGTGCGTCGTGTGTCGTGTGTCGTGTGTCGTGTGTCGTGTGTCGTGTGTCGTGTGGTGTCGTGTGGCGTGCCGTGTCGTGTGTCGTGTGTCGTGTGTCGTGTGTTGTGTGTAGTGTGTAGTGTGTCGTGTGTCGTGTGTCGTG